>JASSUY010038560.1:19405-40715 GCA_032466535.1 Forpus xanthops | reverse complement strand
TTGGTGACAGCCAGCATGGCTTCACTAGGGGGAAATCCTGCCTGACCAATCTGGTGGCCTTCTATGATGGGGCTATGCAACTGATAGACAGGGATAGAGCAGCTGATGTCATCTACCTGGATTTGTGCAAAGTGTTTGACACTGCCCCACATGACATGCTTGTCTCTAAATTGGAGAGTCATTAATTTGATAGGTGGACCACTCGATGGATAAAGAATTGGCTGGATGGCCGCACACAATGAGTTGTTGTCAGTGGCTCAATGTCCAGCTGAAGACCAGTAACAGTTGCTCTCAAATCTAAGATTGTATTTACCAGGGAGCCAAACCAGCTTTAGTTAGCGTTTTATCCATGCCACCAGTTCTTTAAAGATCCAAAAATACATTGTTATCATATTTTAAATAACCCATCTGTAGTTTTTAATTATGAGCACAAAAAAACCCTCAGCAACCAAAAACCAAACCAACACATTCAAATGATAATTCTTGTCATCCTTGTTTTTAAATATATGCAGACAGCTCTGAAGCTGACATGAAATTGTTCACACTCATAAGACCAGTCCTGATCTCACCTTAAATAGTGAAAGTCTGTGCCAACATATAATGATGATGCAGTAAGATCAGTATTTGAACAAAAATGAAGCACATACATATTTCAAGCTTCAGACAGACTTGAGCATTCTGGAGCCTTCTCTAACCTTCGGGGATGAGTTTATTCCACTGTAAATACTCCACTACTAACTATAATCTACAGCAGTAATTGCAAGAGTGAAATTCATTCTATTTAGCTAAAAAACAAAACAAAACCAAAACAAACATACAAAACAATTCCAGTACTTTTCAATTCCCTGCGGAACATACAGTGGCATTGCCTTCTTTGTGGGATAGTCATTCTGCTGAAACACTAACAGGTGTGAATTAACACAAATCCTAATTGAGGGGTGGACACCTGTTTGAGCTTTGGACACCTGAGATCACAAACTTATTACTGAACAGCTGCCAGACGGTAATGACTCTTAGTTGCTGGGCTTAATATGATCTGGTGAAAATTGGCTCAAAGCTTCTGTATCTTAGTAGTTTATCCTATAGCACATGCTTCACCTTTATTTCTTGTACTTTGGGCAGTGGAGAATTAAGTTAGGAATACAATCCCACCTCTTCATGACAAATTCCTGTTTATACTAGTAAGTGCTTTTATTTTTATGAGAAATAAAGTAATATTTTACATTATCATGATAGTCTCAACTGCAAATTATGTATTTGAAGAATAACTTCTTTCAGTTATGAGAACAAGGATTCCTTGCTTTAAGAAATATAAATATACACTGATTTTCTAAGGTGCTTAGCAATCCACACTAAATGCTATGCCAGGGACAGTAAGAGCAGACAGAATAATTCACATAGTGTCTTGGTGGCTGAAACCTGATTCTATGATTTTTTTTCATCATGATGTATACAAACTCTTCAAGCTGAATCATGAAATGTCTTAATGCAGACTTTTAAAAGAAGCTTATGCCTAAAAATTAAAGTTTTAATATAATGTTCAAAAAAAATCAAGATGACTTAGCTTAACACTTGCAAAAGAAAGTTTTACTCTTTTTAAATAATATACACACTTTCATTTTGCTAGTTAAGTACAAACTGGGATCCATTTTTACAGCTAGTTTTCAATCAATCCAAAGTGGCACATTTTACTCCAAGTAATTTTGTGTTCAAAGAAGCTCACTTAGCTTTACATGAGAATAGAGCTTCAGTACATACATTCAATATCTCATCACACACTCCAGGTCACAGCTCTCTTCCAAGCAGTTTACAAAACCTCTTTAGAACGATAAAAGGAATTGCCATTTTCTTATGCCCCTGTAGTACATCATATACACATACAAAATGAGTTCACCTAGCCAGGTGCTTAAGCATTTACACCAGTAGAACCACAAGCACTGTCTCTAGCTAGCTGCAGCCAAGTTATTCACTTAGAAAGTACAAAATGCCCAAATATCTCCCTGCTACACATACCAAAAATAAATAAACCCCCTACACTATTCAAGGACAGGGAGAAGTGATTTCCTGGCTCTAACCAGTAGCAGCATGCAGTGGGTACAGTGAAAATATTTATATGGGAAGCAGTTACTCAACAGCCTTCAACCATCTTCCCTTAGGTATAAGATAAGCCTCAGGTATTTATAGACTTTATCTAATTTCCTGTCCCCAGAATCTCCTGCTGTTACACAATGTCTTGCAAGAACTTAAGTTCCATCTTAAGGGCATTTAGCACCTTTGTGCTTATAAGGTGCTCAGAAAAACACACAACTTCTTCCTCAAATAAGGAAAAAGACCCACTTTTAGTAGCTAACACAACTGTAGTTGTCATACTGTCATAGTTTGATCATACAATCATATCAGCTTCTAGCTGAAGCTATTCTCTTTTTATCTATCCCAAATATTTAAGTAGAGATTCGTAATCTTTCTTCTGACCTTGATTAATTTTGAACAAACCAAACCCTTTATCTCTCTTTGCTAAAAGATTAATCACCTCCCTTCACCTTAACTGCACTACTCTGCTTCCATTCCCTTTCAAGGCAAACTTTCTGAACAGAGGTAGCCAGAACCATGCATCCACTTCTCCAAGTCAACCTACCACTGTCCATTACAATTATAAAATACTTCCCTGACTCTAAAAGCACTGGGGATACTTCATCTACTCTTTTTCAGGAGAATAATACTGGGATGCTTTCTCATGGCTTTCACGGGTGCCCACAGTCATTCTTGAATCAGAATATACCCAGGATGTTCTGCATGTAACCAATCTGTCTGGATTCACTGAGAGATGAAAAAATAATCTGCCCCTTTTCCAGCATGGGACTCTCAAAATATCATCTTCAGGTCTACTGATGGTCAGGCTGCTTAGAAATATTACTCTGTAGTAAAGACAAAGAATAGGTGTTAGTTACCACATGTATACCACTTCAAGAAAGTATTAGGGCAATGATTTCCCAAGATAGGTGCCACAGTTTCATTTTTTTATTTTCAATAGACACAATATTTAAGCCTTGATGAAGCAAAACCAAACAATTTGGCATACTGTAAGCACACATTTAACCGCAAAGAGAGGAGATGCCAAAACATCTTCAGAGCTGGGTGTGTTCATATGACCTACAAGGGTGTTTAAGGTAAAAACATTTTCTTCTATCTCTTCTGACACCATCTTCCTCTCACTTTTCCTCTTTTTCCATACCATACTTCTTTGGTCAACCTTTCTCTATTACAAAATGTAATTTTAAAATAAAATTTTGCTGCCACACAGAATTGCTGCCATTTCCTGCAAATACACTCTGAAGCAAAAGATTAGGTAAGTTGTTCTCACACAGTCAATTTGCCTTGTTTTCCACTGTTTTCAGCCCAGTATCAGCATGTAATACTAGCCAAGGATTAGGAAGAGGTGGAGTGCATGACCACACTGTAGTTTGAAGTCAAAGCTCATTCTTTTTCCCACCAACACCTTACATCAAGAGAATTATTATTATTGTTATTATTGAATGTGACACTACAAGTTATACTACTTTTGTGTGATTTCTCTGTGACCTCCGCCCAAACAGTCTTCATCATTGAAAAATAATATTACTGTTTCCCCTTACAAAGACAGGTTGGTCTATAAAGAAGTGACATAATTCAACTTTGGACAAAAGAAACCTGGTTTCTACTTAGATTATGCCAGTGATCTTTGTCAAAACCCTTTCCTTTCTTCTGTGAGTCATACTGTTTCAAACTCCAAGACCTTTCACCTTAATTTGCCTTGTATCTCTTCACAAATAAAGGAAATGAACTGACAACTATTACAATAAATAACGCTGTATTTCTGGAATAAGTTTGAAATAGAGACCCCCTAAGAATAATTTTTCATAAAGATTAAGTACTCCAACTGTATTCTTGAAATAGAAAAGTTTCTAAAGATTAAATTTTGTTCATGCTCTTGATCTTTAGAAAAAAAAAGATGAAGCTCAGAAATTCTATCTGTGGTGTAAATAAAAGCTATTTAACATATGGGATTGTGGGTAAGACACACACCAGCCATTGCCCCTCCACCCCTCCTCACCCTCCCCTTCCACTTTTTGCTTCCTATTTCTCTATCTGGTAAAAGGGAGCTAGCACATTATACAGCCGCCCCAGAAGCCTACATCTGGAACAGAGCAGACATCTCAAGCAATAGCTTCTTGAGGAGGACACATGTGATGCCACTACTTGAAGCCAGGAGAGGAAGGGCACACAGGCAGTGGCAATAGGTGGCCGCAAGATGTCCAAATAACATTGCAGTCCACGCTGCAGCACAGAGCTGCAGGGAACTGCAGGTCAGTTCCACCTGGCACCTCTACAAGTACTGCAGTGAGGAACAAGCAATTTAAGATACCTTAGCATCTTCCCACTCTAGGAAGAAAACCTGCAGTAGACAGTTTAATGAGATAGTAAAGATTTCCACCTTCCAACCATTTTCTACAAACTATGACTATTCTCTCCCAGTATTTGCTTCTCTGATCTTCTTCCGGCAGTATAATCCATGCAGAAAATTAGCTGACCTCTTTAGCTGAAAGACACTGACTTGTTTATTTTACCTCAACTCTAAAATATTTAGAGGATACCATCTAGCTTTTGAATGTTAAGTGATTTGCCTTTGCTTACATTAAAACATTTCTCATTCTAAAGACTATGCAACAGTCTAAAATATGAGACTCATCGGCTTGCAAATTTTTCTTTTATGCTTAGAAAATTTTATTATTATTAATGTAGCTGAAATCAGGGCCTCATTGTGTGTACATCTCAAATAATGAACAGGAGACTGAGGTACAGAGAAATTAAACACATTGATTGAGGTCAGACAAAGGTTAGGATCACTGGAACTACAGCAGCTGTTTGAGACCAGGCCACCCTTCTCTGATAGTCCCTGCTGTGGTGCCAAAACTGCACTGAAACTGGAAACAGAACAACTGATCCACCGCTTTTAAGAAAAAGGGACCACTTATGCCAGCCATAAGCAGAAATGAGAAAAATAAGACCAAAGCAGTGCCACGCTGATGCTGATGGTAATTCTGGCTTAGGCATTGAATACTGTAGCACAGACGGGTTCTTCACAACAAGCTAATGGGCCCTCTAACAGTGATTGATGGAAAAAGGAAACTGAATCCTCTCTGCACCCATAAATGATACTGATTTTTCTTTTCAGCTTATGAGTTACCTACTGAGTGATTTTCTACACATTGAGAAAAAGTTGATAAAGCTTGGATATGCAGTTACACAGTGTGATTGCAAACCAAACAGTTATTAGCTACAGACATACCTAGACTATGTTTAAACCAGGGAGCAACCATGGGGTTGTGAAGTTGTTACACTTGTGCTAAAGCCGGTGCAGATTTCCCTATGCATGAACACTGTCCTACAGAAATGAGCTTCCAACTCTGGAAATCATTTAATAGTGACAAAGGCAGCTCTCAGGAATCATGTTCCTCACACTTTGGGAGGAAAAATTCAATCTTTATTAGGCTTAAAGGACAGCGACTAATAGCTTAAAGAACTGAAATTGGAGCTCGCAGTCTGAACACATGAAGTGAAGCCCAGTGACTGTTGCTATGAAAATAAATGGCCGTGTGTAGGTGTAACTCGTACAAATGAACTCCGTCCATTTTAAACAGCCTCAAAGGCTACAGGAGCATGAGTCTGGAAAAATAAAGTCTGTGCTGAAAGTTATGGCCCTGAACTAAGACTGTTGTGGTCTTGCACAGAATGGCTTTGGGCAGAGCACTCAAGTGCATTCTCTAGTCCATCCTCCCTCAACCTCTGACTCGGCAACCACAGGGGCTTGCTCAACACCCAAAAGCCACATTGAGAGTCAATTTGCAGCCTGTAGAGACAAAGAAAAAACAAACAGGAGGGTTTGTACTTGATTCTTGCATTTTAGAATTGTAGTGTACATGGTGTGAAGCAAAATATGGCAGCTGCTGAGTGTTTTGAGAATTGGGTAAACAAATCAGTGTCAGCTCAGCTGGGGGGGAGGCTGTTGGTTTTCTCCCCAGTAAAGACAGCATAAGAACAGTGAGCATATCCCACTGGGCTCAGTGTCCTTGCTGAGGAAGCAGCAGCACAAGGTTGCACATCACTCTTGACATCTCAGTAAATAAGAATTGGCCAAATGACAGTTTTGATCTCTGATTATTCCAGTGCATCAGCCTCGCTATTTAATTTGTGTCTAACAGACATGATTACAACAGCGTGGTTTTGTGCACCTCAGCCCTATTTTTCTTATGCACTGCTCTACTAATTCAAGTTGCTTCCTTGGCAGAGAATTACAGATCATTGCACATTCATGAGAAAAAGCTCTAGATAGAAAGAGGTCAACAGGTTGAACTTCACTTACTTTGGCATCATCAGCAGTTGCTACTGCTTGTATTTCATGATAAAAAAAAAAGTCTCTCCTGATGCTGGAAGGAAACAAAATAAAATAAAAACAAAAACATACTTAGCTTTTATGTCTTGATAATGCAGACTTTTTTTTTTCTTTGAAAAGAACAGCTCAGTACTTATTCAGGTTTATAATAGGAATTGATAGGAAAATGCCAACTTGAACAAGGCTTTACTGTTAAATGTGTGTTTTGTTTTTTATATTTAGAGTCATGTAAAAAATGCAGGTAAAATTCAGCTTTAATTATGTTTTCCTTTGCCCCTTAAATTTGGTAATTATTATTGAATAGAAACAGATAGGGGCTCTTTTTCTCCTATTAGCTGCAGCAGCCAAGGCTCTGTTAGGGTTCAGAGAAACTGGCATGAAATTTGAGTTTGACAAGAATCCAGTCAGTAGCATGGCTGCCTGAATACTAGTGCTGAGGGTTAAATGATCAGTTGGTCTACAACTTATCACAGGCATGGGAATTTTACTTAGATGTAGCTATTGCAGCTATGATTGAGTTTTGTTTAACCTTAACCTTCCTAGGCAATATTTATTATTCTTACTGCATTACATCCTTTATAGGAATTTCTGATCTCCCATTCCAAACCACTTAAGAGAAGTCTGTTTGTCACTCATTAAGCAGATGTAGAAAACCACACAAAATTTTTAATACCACAAGGCTATGCAAACAGCAGTGAAAAAGTTACCATATTTTCCTCAGTAAGCAATGCAAAGTCCTTCCAATTAACATTTTAATTAGAAAATTCACTTACCATGAAAGTTTCTGCATTCTCTTAAAGGTTGTAAAACAGTCTCCTTACAAATTCTTCCACACCATTTTTCACTATGGTTCTATCAGAGATTACATGCCTAGCAGCAAAAAGGGAGTTTGAGAGACTCATACTTGTAGCTCATATTTTATTCTCTTTACTTTAAAAGTTCAGGCACTCAGGCTTCTATTTCACCCATCACTTGTCCTTGGAGGCTACTGCAGCTTTGGGGAAAAAAAGCAATTATCTACTGTCTGTGAAAAATCTAGTAGTTACAATTACAAAATAGTAAAATGTCAAAGATACCTAATTTACACATACGGTTTTAAACTCCCTAGCTTTGTGAAATACTAAAATATATTCTCTAAAATCATTATATCCATCAGGTACAACAACCCCTTCGACTGTGATACCAAATGTAAATTCACAAGCATTTATACAGCATATCTGAGGCTGCATTAGAAATCAGCAGTTGAAAATCTACTTCGTTTACTTTGTCTCCAGTAATGGAATTACAGCATTGAGAAACGTATTTCCTTCTTGAACACATTTAGCAAGCAGAACACTTCTGTCTCTAGGGTGAAAAGAGTTTAACATTCACAACACTCAGTCTTTTGCTTCTCTTCCTCTTGGTGCTCACAAGTGCCACAGTCCCCTACAACAGCTAAGCCACCCTCCACAGCTGCTTTGGTAACTGCTTCAATAAAGAAGCACTATAAATCTTTAATAGCACAAAATAAATTCCAAAGGAATAGAAATAGCAAAGTCTAACCAAATACAAACTTCTGAGATTTTCTGACCAAACTAATCTTTACTCAACAACACATATTTTCTGGAATGTGTAGATTCCTAAATTGCAAATTCTTACTGCATATGCTGCAGGTAAAGTCATGCTGACCTCTAATGTAGTTTGATCTGTGATAAGAAGCACTACAAGATGGCAGAAAAGGGGAAGATATTAAACCCTTTATTCACATACTCTGATAGTGTCCAGATATTGTTATCACAGTCCAAGCTTTTCACAATGACTGCAATGCATGGGTACAAACAATTCTTGCACCTTGAACATGGCCAAGCTGCACCCCTCATCCTTACAATGGGCATTAAAAAAGCCATGTACTTGCACAGATTTTGCAAAATTAGTTGTGAAGACAGCATGCAATATATGCTAAAGTAGAGAGGAGAATCACATATTATCACCCAAGGAATCAACCCTCGTGTAGATACCTATTGAAGAGCTTTTCCCTCCCAGAGTTACATGAGTCCTTGGCATGACAAGGTGCTGTCTAGTGCTGGCTACAAACCCCACAGCATGTGGGTTCTGCTTCCTGAGCTGTTATAGCACCCCCAGTGGGATGGGGCTGAAGGATGACTATGTGCAAAAATAGTAAGGTATGGAAAAGATGCTATGCCATCCAGCAAACAACTTCCATGCATCATAGCTAGTCAGAAACATTTTGCATTGCCTCAGAAGTCAAGCACTATGTATTCAAAATTGTAACCAAGCTGAGGCAGGAGACAAGGACAGAGAATCTAAGGGATATCACCTCCACAGAAATCTCTAGATCAGGCAAACCCTCCTCCTCTGCTTCAGAGACAAAATCAACTGTGAATGTTGCTGCAAAAATTTAAGCTTGTGTTACAAGTATGAGGGCACACTGTTTTCTCCCAGCCTTGAAGGAGCAAGTTTAGCATTGCCTATTACCTCTGTGCATTTCAGAAAGAACCAAAAACTTGGGATTGTGCATATTTCGGAAGTGAAGCACAAGGTGGTATATAATTCTCAAGACTGAGTGAAGAAGAGGGAAATAGGACAATTGATTGTGGACAAGGTTAGTGAATTCTTCCATCATAAATTACATTTACACTGCATATTAAAATTAAATATTTGAAGTTTGTTTTTTTTTTCATACCATTTAAAAATGACAGGAGGAATGAGGACAAAAGCTAGCTTTAAAATAGAATTTGGCAGATTTATGACCAGCACTATATGGTACATTTTAACCTTTGCATCAGGAAACCAAACTTGATGGCCTAGAAGCATCTTTCAGTCCTAATTTTTAGCACTAAGTTTGCTGCTAGGAAGTGGCTCTGTTGCTGAAGCACATTTCCAAGTCTTTTTTGAAAGTAACATCTGCCTAGAGGAGTATGAAGAAAACCAAAACAGTAGAGTAAAAAATGACAAAGTGAGTAAATGTACGATTACTAGGACATGGGAGAATGGCTTTAAACTGAAAGAGGGGAGATTTGGATTAGATATTAGGAAGAAGTTCTTTATCATGAGGGTGATGAGGCACTGGAACAGGTTTCCCAGAGACACGGATACCCCAATCCCTGGCAGTGTTCAAGGACAGGTTGTACAGGGCTTTCAGCAACATAATCTAGTGGAAGGTGTCCCTGCCCATGGCAGGGGGTTAGAACTGGATGAGCTTTTAAGGTACTTTCCAACCCAAACTGTTCAAGGATTCTACAAGTATGCAAAGCTCAGAGTTCCCATGCCTCACCAGTAGAAACTGCCTGTAGTACCTTTTTTGGAAGACACAGTGTAATCTTGTGGGAAGATGAGCCTGGCAGACCAATCAAGAATAGCCAGTGCCTGTTCCAAAGTGATAATCACTGCTGTACCAAATCCAGTTATTAGTATTGCATACATTAACTTACATTTATCTCCCTTTCGTAACAGAATAACAACTTGTATTTGTGGCAGATTTGTCTAGATAACCTTCTTTTCCTTCCCCACCTAATTCAGAGAAATATGCACACTGTTTTTGTAAAATAAAAAGAGCAGACACTACCTGCAGAATAAACAAGGCACACCTTCACTTGACATACAGCAAAAAATCTGAAAAGAAAATTAAGTACCACTTCAGTGGCAATCACATGCAAAGATAATGCTTAATCAAGACTTATACTACTTCATTTTCCATTCATAAATTGAAGTTCTGATACCAGACCACCATGAAATTTCATACTTACCACTTTATGTCAACTCAAGATAAAGGTTTTATTGTGCTGGGCACCTGGCACTTCTTACAGACTTCTAAACAGAACTTTTAATCAGGATTAAAACAAGAAAGCTTCTAACCAGAAATCCAACTTTTCTTCATTTCTTTATAGGCTGAGAAAGATCAAAACAAGCGATTAAGACATTTCTTTGCTTCATTAACAAATATACAAACTTTTATTTGATTAGATTGGCTTTCTGTATGTTAACATTATTATATCAACTATAATCCACGTTCACAGCAGAAATTTTCTAATAGCATTTTGCAACACTAGCTGCTGTATTAGAAATCCTTAAGAGAAACTCATCTTTTGCTAGCAAGGTAACTTGAATAAAGTGCAAAACCACAATAAAGTTTGACAGACATATACCCAGCTCATACTCAGTGAAAAATAAAGTTTGTAAGACCAGTAGATATGGATTCACTGCACACAAGAATGTGACCTGAAGACATCCGTTTTCAAGTTTTCCCATAACCAGACATTGATTACAATGAGTTATTGTCCATTGCTCTTAAGGGCAACAAAAACAAAGCACAAGGTTACAAATAAAACAAAACATATTGGCCAGACTACCTGAAGCTTAGCCCTGTACTTGGTACCTTTTGCCCAATAAACTTTTTAGGAAGAACAGATGAACAGCAACAGTTCATTTCTTGATAGCTTCTTTGATTTTAACTTCACTACTAGGACATAACACAGCACCTTTATTGGGACCCAACTCATAAAGGTTTTTTTCTTTCATTTATTTATTTTTTACTACACTTGCAGACATAAACATAGTATCATTCAACTAGTGATTCCCAACACCAGATACTGACTCTCCCAACCCATGAAGATAGTAAAACCTCCAAATTACACTGGAATTTAGTCCAACTCACAAAGTATAATCCAAGATATCATGTCTTCCCTTACAGGCACCGGAACAGTCTTCCTTGCACTCTTTTCAAGGCAAATGAAGTATCAGAAATTCCAGGTGCCCTTCCCTTTCTTCTACATAATTAGTTTTCATGAAGCCCTTGGGTGCTATGACTTATCATCTGCAAGGAAGACTACTCAACCTTTTTACTTACAGAACTCAACGATGAAACTAAATATTGCTCAAACATAGTCAGACTACCTCCTTAGTAGCTGCTAACACTGCTTCTCTTCTACCACTTTCCAAGAAATGAGTTTAGCATGACAAGCTTTAATAAACAACAAAGCTTTAGACATAAATTGTATATGCATCCCTTTGTCATGTTACTAAGCCCAATTTGCTAGTAAATACAAGACACCACTGCCAAAACAGAAATTGCTTCAACAGCAAGCTTTAAGGACCATGCCCTGTTTACAGCTCCGTGTAACTGAGAAATCCACAACATACATTCCCAAGAACTCATTTTTACATAGCTTTCTCCTTCACATTGTTACTTCACTACAGTCAGTGCTTTCATCAAGGAAACACTTCCACTCACAGATATACAGAAGAACAACCAGTGCCATTCTGGAGGGCTGCAGATCACATTTTCCCCCTTTGGATCATTTAAGCAGATAACCAAATTCAAAGACCCATCTGTTGTACTCTGGATAAGGCACTTCACCTGAATAAGCTATACAGCACCAGACAGGTGTGTGAAAATAGTCTGGGTGTAACTTTTCGTCACCATTTATACCTAAACAAGGAATACTTCTGTAAGAATTGTGCTCTTTCAGTCTGAAGTCGGCTGCTTGCAACAGCTTGTGCAGCTTTTATGAACTGCTTCACTTTCTTCCCTAAACTTACTAGTTATGGCCATATAAATCTTTTGAAAGCTTTCACAAGTTTATTCTAACAAAGATCCTATTAAAAATAAACTCAAGGTACAATTCAAAGGGGCATGCAAGAAACTCATTAGAACTTGTGAAATATTACAATAAGAAAATTTTAGTCTGCCCATCAGCAGTTCTTAACCATCTACACTGGTAAGTTTTGTCAATCTACGCCTCAGATGATTTCATTCCCTGAAAAAAAAAAAAAGTTGCCTTATGGCATGCATAGTATAGACATCACTAGTGCTAACTGGAACAGTTCTATCTTCTCTCCTCCTCCCTCCCAAAAGGGTACCAATATAAAACAATTATAATTTTTTTAATAAATTCACCTTCTGCTGCATACATTTAAGTTATCCTCTGCTCAAAACCTTTGAATAGTCTACAAATGAAAACCCATTAACTCATCACCAACAGAAAATAAAGAAGTGAGGTTTGGTTTCTATCAAAACCAAAAGCCTATCTCACTTCCGGAGTATTTTACTATTTTGTCAAAGACATTAACAGAATCTGGTATTTTGGTCTAGTATTAGGTCAGTGTCAAAAATCTCAGTTTTAAGGAAAGTCCCTCATTCTACACTCATTTGAACTGCCAGTACCTTTAAGCACCAGAGTAATTTTAATTTTTCCATTTTATGAATGTTCTGCAATTCCAAAAAGATGAGTTATGCATCTTCGTTCATATAGAAAAAGACAGGCTAACAGATGTAAACTATTTATTGAATATTTGCCACCAATGTCGTTAAATACATAATCTTGCAGTTTTCTGCTTTCAAGTTAAAATGTCAGAATCAGAACACCAAATATTTACAATTCTTATAAGGAATGTTACATAATGACACATTAAGGCGTAAATTCTTTTGGCTTATAATTCTGAAAAGAATGATAATAGCAAAAAGTGATGCAAAATCTTCTTTGTGAGATTATGATTAAGCTACAATGTTTTACAAAAATATGGTGTAAGATGGCAATAATCCCATTCAAAATCCTGCATTAGGCCCCTCAAGAGGGGCTGATAATTTATACAGTCAAAACTTTAAAATTTACATATAAAGGTACCCTATCCACCATTTAAAAGTACAACTCTAAACATATACAGTTTTCAGGCCACAGTTTTGAAGGTCTGGAGTATCAAGTTGGTTTGATGAATTAGTCGGTTGGCACTTACAAACACATTTATTGCCCTGTTAAAAGAGAAAGACATTGCTTCAGACATTTTTATAAACATCTCATTCAAAAAATGCATCATTTAAGTTTGGGCAAATAAATATACTGGCATCTAGACTCTGCAAACAGGAAGCATATTAATGTTTACCATATAAGATCTACCTAAAGTTTACTGCTGGCAGACTTACGTGCACTGTTAATCCTAGAAAGACTGTTTATTGGCTAAAACTTAAAGACCTTGGTTCTCAGCCATCACTGACATCTCAATCATTTAATTCTGGGGTTTTAGCTAAGAGTGGAGCAGATGATCATTAAACACCTATTCTTTCAAAGCTGAACACTTCATCCCCAAGTAATTTCAGAATTTGCAACTCTTCCCTCAAGAAAGCATGCATGCATATGGAAGCAACATACTCTTTTAGACGTTTTTGTTAAGAAAGAGGTGTGGAGTCACTTTTTCAGCTCAGTAATGACATCTGTGAGCACAACTTTTATTTAGTGCTGATATCTTCTGGTGGGAGCAGAGCAACTTCAATGTGCAGTTCAGATTTACATTACTTCTGATACAACAAGGATTTGAAATAAAAGCCCTACCCTGGGATTTCTTGCAATACTGATAATACCTAGCACTTTAAGATTATGCATACTGTGCATAGGGTTAAATAAAACTGGTCTCTCTCAGTATGGCTAGGGTACAAGCATAACACAACTATCCTTTTCTCCATTTTTTCAGTCAAATAGTTTTCTAATCGACTGAGATTATTTAGACCTTGTTCATGTGTAAACTTACCTATACATCTGTTTGATAATCATAAAGCTACCAAAAAGAAATTTAGGCCTTGGTACCATAATCAAATTCAGCCCTGATTTTAACAGTAAGAAAAAAAGAAGGAAAAAAAAAAAAAAAGAATGCTTTGATAGGAGCAAGGTAGTGTTCACAGCTGGTCTCAAGACTTCTCTCTGCTTTAGTAATGCACCATTCCCTGGGTGATCTTAGCAAGCTCAACACGACCAAACATGAAAGTCAGTCCAATCCAAACCATTCTATGCATCTACAATCTTTAAAACAGCAGCACATAAAACACTTTGGTACCATAAAAATATTGGGGGCATACACTCATCCTAAACAGACACTACAGTGAAACACACAAGAGCAGCTTCAAAATCTGGGGGAAGACCTGAAGAGAGCCTCAGCTTGAAAGCTAAAATATTCAAATGAAAAGAATGATCAACTAATTCTAAATACTGTGAAGCACTATAATGAGCTATAAAGGACAACACAAATGTAAATTAAGGAAAACACTGCACAGATATTTAGTTCTTGGAATTTCAAAAAAATAGTTCTTCAATAGTTCAATACAAAAGATTTTGTCCTTATATATACACAGAAAAACCACACAGGGCTATGAAATTTAACTTCATACATTGAAGTTTAAAACTAATACTGAAAATGGGCGTTGTATGGTGGTGTGTTTAACAAATTCCCTTTTCCTTAAAGGCATTACAAAAGGAATAAAAGTCTTTTAAAGCAGACATGATGGTCTGTGGACACAGGTGAGAAAAAAATTAGGCAGGTTCTTAAGAAGGCAGCTTAAGCCCCAAATATTGTCCTATTTTTCCGTTAGTCAACAAGGTTTTTAATTATGTAAAACGTTAGTACAAAAACATACTTACTTTCCATCTTTAAAATAAGTTTTCAGAGTATCACTGAAACTTTTGGAGTATTTTACAAACTCTTTCTTTTGGTGCTCAAGTGCCTAAGAAAACAGAAGTAGGAGGAGCAGTCTTAGTTCACATACTGTGGAGTACAGAGAGAATCTCGAGGTTAAACTGGCAAGAAAATTGGCTAAGTTTATGCTAGGTATAGAAATTTTACTTTCTTACAAAAAACATGCAGATAAATTATCCTTTTATTATTAAACTGCGAGGACCTACCATACAATACTTTAACAGGATTGTTATGCCATTGACAATTTAAGCTCTCCTATTCATTCTGTAATCAAAAGAATATGCTTCTTCTTATACAATTAAAAATATTGTGTAAAAGGAGTTACTGCACGTACCCGCCGGTTCTGGTATTGGTATTTCTTGAAGACATTATTTACTGTGTCAAGAAGTTCCTTTATTGCACTTGCGATGTCCCTATTTGGTAATAAAAACATAGTTGTAATATTCTTAAGCTATCCTATTTAAATGCCGGAATTTAATCTCCTTCTAGTAGTTAAATACTTTTTAGAACAATCTCTACAAAACAAGAGTCAGGCAGGATGTAGCAAGACCAAATGCAAAGACCTAGACCAGTGAAACAGGAATTCAAACTAGGAATCAGCAAATGAACTTCAGTTCGGTAATGTGGAGCTCCCATCAAAAATCCTCAGCTCTCTCTTTATCTTTGCTTTATAAGTGAGGATCATGCTCTTTTCCAATGGGAACAGTGTTGCTAGCATCTCTTATGGCATTTGAATATTCAAACCCAAATGAAAAAAATTACCCCACTATCTGCAGAAAAATACATAATACGGTACTTACTTGATTGTCTGAAGAAACCTCACTCTGTCATTGATCTCATCAGGAATCTTACTAAGAATCTGTTTAAGTGCTCGTGCCTTTTCATTAAGATCTTGGAATTCTGGTTCTGGTCTTTCAATCATATACTCTAACAAGAACAACATATTAAAAAGACTATTATTCTTCCTCAAGTATCTAGTGACACTAGAAACACTACTTCACAAAATGCAGCAATATTGCCAAGTTATATTTGAAGGTGAATATCTCAGAAAGAGACATGACCAGTAAACTGCAGTGAATACACACTGCATCAACAGCAACACAGTGCAACAATAATCTTTCTTATTGAAGTCGGAAAGAGAGTCTTATTTTAATTGAGACACTGAAGACACTAATCAAATGTAGCATTAAAGTAACTTATTAAAGCCTACTGTATACTCCCCTTCTCTGACAGCCTAACTACTGCTTTAATACGAAGCAAAGGGAAGTGAATATTAAACTCCATATAAGTTTTTTTTCTGGTTGTTAATATTGCAAAGGTGAATTATGCACCCACATACATATAGTTCCAAATATTTGTTTTCCTTCTTTCTTAGTGAAGTAGTTTTTTTTTAAGGAGATTAAGCTTCTCCAAAAGTTATTCAGAAAATACAAATATTATACTACCATGCTGAAATAAAGTACATTAAGAAACAAATAACCTCTTCTGAAAATACGCATGGAGAAATGCATGTTCCATATTAATAGTGTAATTAAAAATACACTTATTCAACATAAAGAGATATTACCTTCTACATCATCAGCTGCCATACGTAGAAGAGACTCTGTGAAGTTCACATCCACACTTTTTTTCTCCAAGATTTTCATAATGATGTCCTGTGTAAGACCTGGATTTTCTTTTTCAGCCTGTGTGGCAAAGAAAATTTTTATTCTTAAATATGCAATACCTGAATATTGCAAGCACAAAGTAAGATTTTCATGTAACTTGCTTCCTATACTGCAAGGGCTTGCAAAACACTTTTCTAATGGCTTTAGACTAGCAAATTGTATTGAAAACCATTTCTACACTATATCAATTTTCTTTGATTACATCAGTGATTTTGTATAAACAACTTTTCCAATAAGCCTCTCCACTCATTTCAATTTGGATAATAAAGTTTTTCATGGAATTCTATATTCTATTTTATTTTCATAAACACTAAACTTTGAGACAAGGATATAGTATACAATGGGATTTAATTCAAACACAGGTACTTCTCTCCCATCTCCCACATGATGTTTTATAAATGTGCCACTTAGGAATCATAGATGCTCAAACACCATCTTGGAATTGCCTGGGCACTTTTTATCAACCAAACAAAAAAAATCCCCAACCTTCTGACTGACAACACAGCTCACTAAAGCTAACCTAGACTACCTGTGCTGCTATCAAAAAAACACTGCTATGTTGAATGAGGGTGTGAGGTTTCTTCAGCTACCGCTACCATTTCTACCAACATCTCACTTTTGGAAGTATTTGCATTCAGTATAGCTCCCTACCACCTGCTGTAAAAGCATTTAACTTTTATGAGCTCTGGTTGAGACTGAAGACTGTCTAGTTAGACTTAAACCTAAGTGTAGAAACAGGAAAATGTTACTTAGTTGCACAGCTCCCATGTGAAGGTATGTCATGTCTACAACTATTCTTTTTTAGATTTTCAAAAGATCACTACTCCAATAAAGCAATATAAAGGAGTATCTGTGGTTTTATTTTCTAGGAATATAACAGAAAAGCTAGAAGAACCTTTTTTTCCATTTACTGCTGGATACAAATACATTAAATTTATCTTCATCCACAAAAAAAATAAACCCATTACAGATCACTTTGTAAACCATCTTCAAGGTCTGCTACATGCCTATTTCTCAAAGCACTTATCTATTCTACATAATCTTACATTTGGACTAAGTTTATTATCTTTAATTCCACGTTTAAGTTTCTATACTATATGGAGAAGACAGGTTTTTCTTTTTTTTTAAATTGCTCAGCATTTGTATAATTCAGATTTCTACTTGTAGCATTCGTGGACATCGCAAACTTGCAGTCTACGCAACTGTCCACTTTGGTTTTACAGCTACTGCATCAAGGATGCAGCCTTCAAACACAAAGATGCAAGGAAAAAAAGACAGCTGAAATATGTAGTTTCATTATATGTGGTTTACTTTTTAAACAATCATTCTTCAATACAAGTTACTTCTCACCTTAATAAAAGCTGCTCTCAGTGTCTGAGCTGCAGATAGATTTACTCTTTCTAGCTGCAATAAAAGTTTAGAGTTATTATAAATTCTAATGTTATCAGAACAAAATAAATCAAGTATTCATGTCTTGCCTTACATATCATAATGAAAAAGGGAACTGACAAGCATTCAAATTACTGGTCTCATTTGAGGGAGAGATATTATAAAATTAATCCCAAATAATAGAATTCCCCCCTAAATAAACTAAAAACCAAACACATCACTGGGAGTGTTTTGCATTTGTCCAGCTTACAGCAGAAGTCTGCCAGAAGCTTTTGAAAATGTATCAACAACCTTTGATACAAAAAATCCAAATATCCTATTAAGTCAGCAGTAAAATTAAAATGTATTAAGCTGTTTACAGGTACATGTTCAACTGCATGTTACTTCCTCCCATAGAACACCAGACCTAGAATTTTTGTGACAATCCTCTATAAAAGGTAAGAAAAAAGATGGGGCCAAACAATGCACATAAAGAAGATGGTGTTAGATAAAGCTTTCCCACTCAAGATAAGCAACCTAGTATAGCGATCACATTTCCCAGTGTGAAGGGGATTCTTACCTTCTGAAGCAAAGTGTATCTTACCTCATTAAAGACAGGGTACATAACAGCATAGAGAGGCATGGAAACCATAGAAGTGGTCTCTGCTTCATTCTTCATCTCTTCCATTGTCATCCTCATTCAAAGACCCACTTCTCAAGGAAAACACTACAGAAGCAAAAAACTCCTCATTCACTGAAATATTTCTTCTTTCTCCTTGTTGTGCCAGAATAGTTGAAGAACTTGAAAAATAAACGGTCCTTAGGTTGTGCAAAAAAAAAAACAACACAATTATGAATGATCACGACCAACAGGTTCTAAAAATGAACAAGAACAGAACAGCATTAGTTTGTTACTGCCCCAAAACTAGGAATTACTTATGACATGAGTTAATATGGAATTACTACTTCATGTAACTTCAAATCCCTAATTTAAATCTATTAAGTGAACAGGTATTTTAAAGAGGTACCATCTTCAAGTTCTTATGGAATTTTCCTGAAACAAGTGATTTTAATTGATATGTACTACAAAAATCTTGCCATCACTCATGAGCAGCAGCCTGAAAAGCATTACATGCCGTAAACCCAAACTACATACAGATGCATTATGATGATTAACATGAAAACTACCTACAAGTATTCCACATCTTTGCATATACAACAAGTCGTGATTCTGCCTACTTTCTACCCATTTAAATCCTGAATACTACTTTGGTTTTATACAAGCAAAAGTCTTCAGTTGTGTTTCCACTGAGGTTGTATCGACAGCTGTATTAGCTCCATGGAAATTATTTCAGTAACTGAACATAGGTTCTAGTAGTTCTCCATCCAGCCCAGTTCACCATATCCAACATGGAGTGATCACTGCTCAAGCCCAGAAATTATTTAGAAAAGCAAAAAGGTCACTCTACAGTTCACAAGAAATGCTTGTTACAGCCTACATTTTCCATTCATCAGATTCCTTTAAATTGTTTTATACAACATAATTGAGTTTAAAGACCTGAAGTCCAAGTTAGGAATAAAGATTATATTTCTTTGGAGTATTAAATGGACTAGATAAGTTTGTTTTTTTTTTTTCTAGCTAACAAGCTTCAGATATCAGGCATCAGTATGTTTGTGTATTGGTTTTATTGATATTTTAGAAAGGAGTGAAAAAAGTGACATTTCTAAGAAGCAGCAGAAGCTACCACAGTGATCAATATAACTTCCCAGTAATTTGAAGAAGTTTAAAAATGCCAAGACTGCCTCTTCAAGCTACATTTCTTAGTATGTTCTGCACTGGCTAAAAATCTTTAGGTTGTTTAAAAATAACTAGCAATCTTTTTTGCCCAAGGCAGGTATATATACCAGTTTAGCTATAATTATACAAGTGAAATTTGTTATTGATCACAGTAAGCACAGGGAAGAACTTGGATGACTACAAATACCCTGCATGTGTCATCCCAGCATGTGATTAGGCAGCATGAATATACCCAAAGGTGAGAAATCAAGTGAAGAACTGGTCACATAACAGAAACAGCCAACATTTAAAACACAATCTGAAGTTAAATTTAACATGACTATAGTTACAAGCAGTAGTTTTTTATAAAAATGTCTTCTGACATGGACTATTTATTGCAAAATCTCATTTTTGTTTCTCTTACTGTTCCAACCTCTCAACTTGACATACATGAGCAGATTCCTACAGCCACATAACACTATTACCAAGTTTTTAAAAAGGGGCTGTATAAATAAAACATGCCCACATAGATGGATTTGCAAAAATTAACACTCGCCAATTTCCATCAGCTACCCGCAGATATTTTATGGCTGTTAAGAACATGGAAAATCAAAAAAGAATATTCACAATGCCTCAAAAAGTTGAGTATCTCTAAAGAATGTGTTTCAAACTTATATAAACTCATGTAAGGTCTACTCACATTGTGGGGGGAGGGGGAACTTGTCTGAACAAGTTTTTACTCACAACTGCAAGTACAAGCTGTCCCATTTATTATACATGCACATTCTCTTAAGACTCTGGCATGTAAGGAGCAGGGTGGAAGAAGAGCTGTTTGGTTTACTGTTTAATTCTGCATTTCTGGAAGTTCAGTAAAAATATATACTTATTCAAGATACTACACTAACAAACACCACTGATGACTGCATTCACAAATTTAATTTAATGTATGTTTTTATCTAGAGAACTGCAATCTCAGAATAATTTTTTTTTTTAATAGTTAAGAGATCACTGAACATTGTTCTAGTCTACCCATGAAGAGCTCATTTTCTCCTGAATAGCTATAAGCTACTGTTACTAATCTGTGGTACAGTTAACTCCCCCCCCCCCAAAAAAAAAAAAAAAAAACAATTATACACCATCTATTACCTCTTCAGCAAACATTGACACTCTTCAAATAAAACGCAAAACAATGGATTAATATTAACACAAAAGCTGCAAGTATTGCGACTGAATAGGTATATTTAAATATATATGCACACAAGAAACACATAAGAGCATCAAATACTTTTGATCCCAGCATATAAAAATATATTCAATATATCACACCAGTGGCTCATTATTTCAGAAATCTTCCCATGTTCAAGAAGATACACTAGGTAGCATCATGGTGTCATGCAAGTATGTGACTATTAACATTGCCACACTATTTGTCTTTGCAGCTAGATGTAACTTACATACACTGCAATCTTTGCTAGCGTTAAACAGCAGGAATGATAACCTTAAAAAAATCAAGCTAAAATAAATAAAAAATAAAGCATATCCCAAACCCATTTATTTGCATTACAGAAAGAGTTTGACATAGCTGCACTAAACCACATGCATATACCC
>JASSUY010038560.1:3745-19398 GCA_032466535.1 Forpus xanthops | reverse complement strand
AGGTCTCAATACTGATTATGGATCCAATCTCCATGAAAACTGAAGCTTCCATTTTATTATTTAGATAGATTATATCAATTATCATAAGTCCGCTAGCCTTCAGAACGGCCTAACTAAAGCCAAAGTTTACCATGCATTATCATGCAGCAACTAGAAGATTTCAGTACTTTTTTGGTATGTGATCAAAAGCAGTCAGCTGCATAGCTGCCAAACTCTATGACAACACTGTCTTCTAAAAGCTTAACTTCAGTTCACTATAATCTCAAAAGCATCTTTCATTTGCTATGAGTTTATCAACCTTTCATCTGACAATTGGGGTTTTGGTTGTTTTTTCTAACATTCTCAAAAAAAGATGGAAGAAGATTCCGTGAAAACGTGATTTATTAGAACAGCACAACGCTATCATGGTGTTCAGAAAATCCTGACAAAATGATATAAGATGAAAAAAAGGTGCTATTCTACTGGTACATCGTAATTGGTCGGGGGTAAGGAAGAAGACAAGTGAGACAAGGAGGTGCTCCAAATCAGAAGGTAGGAGGATACTGCTAAATGTTAACCTGCATGCAAGCCTATCTTTTTTTGTTACAACGATCTCATACATTCAAATCTGTGTATGTGCAATTAGAACCATGCTTCATGCTACATCAGATGAAATCAACCATTGGAGAGCATGTACAGCAGGTACAGGGAATTTAAAGTGCATCTAAATTAGTAAACTATGCTAAGGTGCCAGTTAATATAATCCTGGTTGCTCAGTTTTAAACCACCAAACACATCAAGCTGCATTTCAAGAGATGTACTAACATGGAGAGTTCATTCTCACTGTCAGTGTAAATCTTACATTCTAACCCCTAAACTCCAGCACTAGAATATTATCCCAGCTATTCAGCAAACACCACGAGAACTGGCACACTTTAGATGAGGAATCAGTTCGGAAGGATTCTGTGATAGGCTTATTCCCCCATATCCACCCAATGACATTTTATTGCATTCAACTGAACTTTATAAGGAAAAACCCGTACATTAAAATAAGCTTCCTGTAAGCCAAAAAAGGTAAACAGCAAAAAACACCACAACATATAACTATTGTTATCAATATTTAAAATAGTAATTTGCTTTCTCTAATCTGTGTCATTTACTGGCAGACTTTTGGTCTGGATCAAGTAGCAGAACTGCAGAACTACTTAGTAAGAATATAACCATCATAGTATGACTACAGAGTGCAATAATCTTCCCCAGAGGCACATGTGCTCATTGGTCAGTGTGAAAACAAGCAAGTTATCCATCAAAGAAAGGTGTTTATTTAGCACTATCTTTTGAAACACTGTTTAAAGAGAGCAGAGTCTCATGATTACAACTTCTTAAAAGTTTTAAAATATCACACACATTCGGTATCAATTGGCAGGATTTCAATCTTTAGTTATATCATCAGCCGATCTACCTTTGCACTGATGCTTCTAGTCCCTTCTCCAGGCTTCACCTTAGAACTGGAAAACTTTTAGAGTGTAGACATTAATATGCTTTTTTAGAAAAGTACTTAAGAGGAACAAGGCCCAAGGCAATGATCTACCAGATGCTTTTTTAAATGGCTGGCTTCTAGCAAAAACTACAGCTCTATTCCTGCTAGAAAAGACTATCCTTCCTGCCAAGAAGTTTTGCTCCTCTTTTTTCTACTGAGGATTCAAAAAGAGGTTTTACCTTTAACCTGATCTGAGACCCAAGTTACCAGAAAAAATAATTTAAGTTGAGGAGGAAAGAGCACGGGAAGGGAAACAGTAGCATGAATTATAACCTGAATTCAGACTCAAAGAGCTTGGCTCCTATTTTTAAAGCCAATGTGCATGTGAGGATGGAGCTTAGGTAATTTACTAATTGCAGCTGCAAATTTTACAGAGGAATAATAGTTGCAAAGTATGCCATTTTATCTCTGCCCACACCCTATGCACAGCTTGGTAACTAAGTTTCCTTTATTAATGGTCACTTGAAATTTAAAAACCACCACACTCCTTTTCCTTGTCAGAGAGTAACTTACCTGCCAGCACTGTATTTCAGTTATAGTTTGCAATTATTTCCCACTGCATAACTTTACAGTACGAAGCTTAAAATCTTTGTGCTTCATATACAGAACTATGCTCCTTTTTAAAACTGAAGTGACTTTATGCCAGGATAGTTTAATTGATTTGAATTGACATATAGACCAACTGTTACAATAACAACCTCAGTATTTTAGAATCAGTAACAAGAAACTTTTTTTCTTAAAGTTACTACTCTGATCCCCTACTCTACTAGCACACCCAGCAGTTTCACTGAAGAGTTAATAAAAAGAATGTTATCAGAAAAGTATCATTGAAGTTTTAAATGTATCTTTCTAGATTAGAGATACAGAGTTTTCAAACATCTCCACACACCTAACAGCCACTTACAGTTGAGTTCACTCTCACAAAGCATAACTGCTAATGCAATTTATTATTGCAAGAACAATTTGTATGGCTAATTCAAAAATCACACAAGCTTGCAATAAACTCAAGATGTCTATTTTTAGAATCATGTTAACTTAAAAAACAAAATCCAAGCCTACTCTGAAGTCAGACTTAAAATTAGTTCATGGTTTTTTTGCTATGTTGAACTTTTATTTTGAAGTGATTTAGTCTATCCTAATAACACTCAGCTTTTGGGCCTGCCTACCACATGAGAAACTATCATCTAATGGACTGTCCTCCAACTACACTGGGTAGCTACATTCCAATTATGACATCGTATAACTGAAACGGGTTATGGTTCTTTGCCTATATATTCATGCAATATATCCCTGTTTGGTTTTCTTCCTTTTTGGGACTGTGAAAGTAAAGCTATCACTCCACCAAACACTAAGTTTTTATAAAACCACAGTTTCAAACATAAAAATACATCCCAGCAAGTAAATAAACACCAGAGAACAATTAGTTTCTCTGATAAGTGAATCAGTAGAAACAGCCCAAGGTTTCAGCCATTCACCTGTGCCCCAGTACGTGCAATCCACGGAAATGGAACCGACTCAATTCACCAATTAAAGTTGGCAGCTTAATGGGACTTAAGTCACCCCAGACTGTTCGGTCACCAAGAGGAAGAGTCCAAAATACCTGCTGTCCCCGCCCGGTAGTTTTGCTTTCTACTGCGGAGCGTGGCGGCCCAGGAGCCGCCAAGTTTGCGGGAATGACCTGCAATGCCTTTCCCTCTCCCCCACCTGAGCAGGCACTTGCCGCAGCCACCTGACATCGCTCCGCTCCGGCGTGAGGACGAGCTAAAAATAATACACATCCGGGCCTACGCTGCCCGGGCCCAGGCGTCGCCCCCGGCCGCCCTCTCGAGACCCGCTAGGAAGCGCGGGACGGCCAGGCCGAGGAAGCTCAACTCGGCCAGCTCCCCCATACCCCGTGAAGAAGAAAACCCAAAAGCACCGGCGGCGCTGGGGAAGGGAAGGCTGCGATAAGGGCAGGGACAAGAACAAGCCCTCACCCCACTCTGCCCCCGCCCTGGGGCCAGAGGAAACGGGTCGCACACCCGGCAGGGCCGGACCCGCTCCACACCAGAGCGAGGAAGGGGCACTCCCTCCCACGTACTATGCACACGGCGAGGGCCGAGGCCTCACTCACCTGCTGTGAGACCTACCGGCCACCCCCCAGCCCGCGCTGTCCTCCGCCCACCTCCCTAAGCCTGGCCCAGCTACTGGGAAGAGTTTTAATGATTCTAACGCGGCGCAGCCCTAAACAGCGAGCCAGGCCCCGCACGCACACACCCGCAGAGCCACCACCCCCCAAACGCACTCACTGCCCCGCGGGTGCGCTCCAAGAGCGGAAGGACAGCGGCGACACGCAGTGCAGCACCTCACCTCCCCCCAGTCCACGGAGCCCTCCAAGCTGTCGAGTGAGCTCCACCGCCGCACCGGAAACGCCCGCAAGGAGGAAGCGTCCGCGGCTGTTAGCACACACCAGGCGTTGTCCGGAAACAACCGGCAGCCGCGCAGGCCCCTGGGCTGTGTAGTCCACCCCCTGAGACCACAAGCCCCACAATGCTATGCGGCGTCGGGCCGGAGGCGGAGATAGAGACAGGCGGGGAGAAGGCGGCGGAGGCTGTCAATCGGACCGGGAGGCAGGCGAAGGGGAAGCGGGGGGGGGGGGAGGCGGAGCCCGTGCGGGGTGTTGAGACTACCCGGGCGGTGGCAGCGGCAGTGCCCGCGCGGCGGATCGGGGAGCGGTGGGTGCTGCGTTGGGGCAGCGGGCGGGGGTCTGGCGGCTGTTTCCCGGCTGGTGAGTGAGCGCGTTCCTCTGCCGGTGGGGCTGTATGTGCTGGGTGGTGGCGGCGGCGGTGGTTCTGGTTGCCTACTTGAGTGCAGCTTTCTGCTGCTCCGTTTCGGCGCGCGTGTCGGGCTGGAGGTGGCAGCTGCGTGGAGGAGCTCCTGCTGTGCGTGAGGGGTCTGCTGGCCGTTAACGGTGGCCCGGGGAGGGTTCGCGCCGCGCGGGGGCCGCCGCGGCGGTGTTCCGTTAGCGCCTGAGGGGAGGGCGGCTTCGCCCGCTGCAGGGACGAGTGTGGGCTTTTGGGAACCGAGGTGTCTTCCCGCCGGTGAGAGAACTTCGGAGCAGCGAAACAGAGCTCAAAACAGCTGCAGGTGCTCCGTCATCCGTCGTCTCCCCTTCTGTCAGCCGGCAGCGGCGGGGAGGAGGCGGCTGCCGCCTGCGCGGAGCCGCGGCTCCCCCAGCCCCACTCTCCGGCGGCCGCGCCTGAGCGGGAGCGCTCGGTTTTCGAGTTAGTCTGTAGTGAGTGCTGTCGTGGGAGTTCCTGAAAACACGGCAGTGCTGACCGGGGGGTGCCGGGCAGGTCTTCCTGGCTTTTCTGCTCCCTCTCTTCCCGCGGCCGTGATTCTGTCGTGTTTCTCTCGCTTGTGGCACGCTTGTCTGCCAGCTTGCTCGGTGACCTGCAGGATGCATGCGTGTCCGGAGCATTTCCTCTTTCGGGTGTTCAAAAAAATAAACTCGTGTTTTCTTAAATTTTGAGGCAATTGTGTTATCGGTGAGCTTTCAGGTTTAAAGTTTTAAATTGTATTTTAAATTAGTTCGGTTGTTAAAGTGTTAACCCATTTTGGTTTTATGTTTGTGTTAAAACTCGCTTCTTTTTTGAAATACTTAATATTACTACGTAAACTTAAGTACAAATTCCAGTGCGAACACGTGAATGAGCAGGAAAAGTGTTAAACTTGTCAAACGTTGGCTGTAACTTCCCGCAGTGCTGCAGTGGCAAAGTGGGAAGAAGACTGACGTCTCTGGGGACAGATCCTGTGCACGTATTCGTGTATGTTATGTTCACTTAGGTGAGCAAGAACATCGGCTACTAAGAAAGAAGGAAAAGAAAAAGGCACCTGTGTTGTTATGCTTTATTATGTGCACTGAATTTTCTCATCCCCACACCACCTTGTTTTGTTTAAATCAGGTCCGTGTGTATCCTCGTATCAGATAACTCTACGCCTTTTAGCTTTTAAGGGCTACTTAAAACCTGCATGGTGTGTATGAATTGTATATTACTAATCTCCTATAGTCTCAGATTTCCCATTTCCTGTTGTTTTTGGTGTAATCGGTACTTTAGTCTAATGGAAAATGATGCCATTCTGCTCAAGTAAGAAACGTTTACCAAAATTCATAGCACAGACTGAGCCAAACATATCTAAGGTATTTTATCCTTTCAGTGAAATTAGTTTGTTTTAGCATAGATCTACAAAACTAAAGTCCTGTAGGTGCTAAAATGTAAAATAGTCTGTTATTCCTCTCCTTCAATTTCGTGATAATCTCGAAGATTGTGTCTTGTGGGTTTTTGGTTTTGGTTTTTTTTTTGAGGGGGGGTGTTTGTTTCAGGGAGTTTTGGGGGGATTTGTGGAGTTCTTTTTGGTTGGTTGGTCTTTTCTTAATTTATTTTTTCTTAAATCAGACCAGATTGATATTTTCCTATTTTATGACCATTGTATTTTTGAAAGTTGTGGCTTGGCATAGTGTAGTGAGGAATAATGGCGAAGGAAAGAAGAGAGGAAGTAGGAATGATAGATCTTTCTTTAAGGTGTGGGTTGTCTGCAGGATTACACAGGGCAACTGAAGAAGTAGTACAAGGTGAAGGCTTATGGCAGTGTTAAGCTTGCTGTTAAATGCAGTCATGAATTCCAAAACTTAACTTCACAAGACTGTCTTCTCCTGCATGTTCACATTCTCAAATTGATTTTTATTTTGGGTTTTCAAATTAGCTTTGACTAGATCTCCCTATTTATTGTTTTCAATAAATGATTTGCTCACATGTATGTGAAAGTATTTGTGAAGTTGTCACTCATCTACTTTAATATTCATTGATGAAACCACACAATACACTGTGTGTCTCTCTGCCTCCTGAATGCCTTAGCTACAGTGCTGCTGCCTCCAGTTTATTCAAAAGTGGACTGAGATTAACGCATTTCTGAGCTGCTGAGTGGTTTGCTTCCTCTGAGGGCATGCTGGTGTGGTTTTGTGTTCGTAAGACTTTGTCTCGTTACTTGTTCTCATCTATTCTGTCATACGAAAGAATGTGTATACATACCTGTGTAGTCTAGAAGAGTTCTAGGAACACTACATTATTGTAGCAGCTCTTGAAATTTATTCTGTAGATGTAAATGTCATGTTTATGCACAGTTTGTCTTCTAATCTTACCTGTTTCAGCATGTATTAGTGGACAGGAATTAGTGCTGGTAGGATTCTCCACATCAAGATCTAGCTTCTCTTAACTCACTGAAGACCTTTTCAACTAACATATCTATTTTTTTTTTTTTCTTTTTCCACTTCAAAATTTCAAATTTGTTTTTTTGGTTGCTCATCATCCATTTTTTTGTCATGGCTGAATTCATTTTAAAATCATTTCTGATAATTCATGTTCTGTGTAGGCAGTACCTTATTCTGTCTTTGTAAAACGCAAGCTGAATACACATTAATATAGGGTGCATCTGCCTTATACCGAGTCTTTAGGCTGTCCTCATCTTAATGTTTTGTGTTCAAAAATAATGTTAAAAGTTGGTGTGTAAACATGGCTTTTAAAAGTCTGGTTTTCTTTTATGTACTTGCATATCAGTATATCTGGTTGCACATCAGTATAATGGACAGATGGTAGGGAAAGACATCTATATAGTCAGTTGTGAATAGTGAGAACTCTGTACTTCTATTCAAATAAATTAAAGACCCTTGGAGGAAAGTTAAATTTGGAAACAGCTTTTAAACTCTTGAGTTTAATTCATATCATCTGAGTTCTGGCTGTCTTGTGAACTGGATGACAAAAGTTATTGGAACTTGGTGGGGGGAAGATACAATGTAATGTATTCCTGCAGGAAAGCAGAAATGCTTGCTGAATTGTGCATCATTGGCTTGACAGAACTCCTTTTTCTTTAAATGTCTTTGTAAAATTGTGCTGGATATAATGAAGCTACCTGTTTCATGGCAAAAAAAAAAAAAAGATAATCCTACAATTCAATAATAACTGTAAAGTTTTGGGCTTAATTTCCCACTTCTCTTGGTATTTAAAGCAGTAAAAAATGACAGGGGCGTAACTTGCATCAGTCATGGGAGGGATATTTTTTTTATATATAGCGTAAATACCTTGATACAGTCATTAGCAAGGGGATCTGTGTTGGAGAAGATCTCTTAACACTGCCGTACTGTGAGAATTCAAGTAGGATGAGTTTCTACATGAAATACCTTAAGTTTCCTGACTTCACTGTAGAATGACGTATCGTCTCTCTTCACTTTCACCAAAACACTGTTTCTAAGCATGTCACACTAAATATAAATGTAGATAAGATAATCTGTGTGTTTGCTAATCAGGAAAGCTACACAACATAATTTTAAAACCAAAAGCTGCAATTTCTTTTTTTTTTTCTATTAGTCTTGTATATATGCACACACTTAGCTTCTGCTGATGCTTCAGGCTATCCAAAATCAGATTCGTGGGGGAAGTTATCTGGTAACACTGCGTTTGGAAGCACAAAAACATAGCATGGTCACTGCCTGGCCTCACTTGGATGTGCAACAGTACCATTCTGTTCTGCTTTTTGGTGTTTTGAGTAGTGCTGAATGGTATCTTGGTGGCCTTAATGTATGCATGATAAAGAGTTGGTCTTATGTGGTATGATTAAAATACCAACTGTAAGGTCATGTTCAGCTTTGTTTAGTATGCTTCAAAGTGAATGATTATGCAAACTGCAGACTGTGGCTAATGTGATAAAAGCTGCATGAGTTATGTGTGTCCTTTTTGGTCTTTTAGAGTCACTGCAAAGCAGCTGTAGCTGTGAGATGAGAGAAGAGAAAATTTCCGATTGATACAAGCTAATGAGTTAAATATGCATCTGGCTTTAGGTTAATAAGATTTGACCTCCTGTGTTGCAAAGGATTTTTTGTTTACATGAGTGTTTAAATACTATAATTCTTGAGAAATACTTTTTTAGACCTTGAGACTATTCTTTCGGGAAGAAGCATTAATAGCAAGTGACATAATGTCTAGAAGAAGAAAGTTAAAACCATGTGGCTGTTTTCAGTTTTAACTAAATAACTAGCCTATTAATTGACATACATTTCCACTTATTTATGTAATTCAGCCCTTCAGTCTTTCACCATTGCCATTACATCTAAACAAATAATTGCTTAATAATGTAAATAATTTCTAAGATGCTGTGTGTCTGATAATTTCTAAACATATGATGACTTAATGAAGCTTATGGACACTTGCTGCTTCTAGGAAGATTAATTCTGTCAGAATTTAAACTGAAATTGTACTATGTGTGCAGTGGGATTTCTTAAATACACAAAACCAGGCACTTGTTAGCTAGGAGTGATTTCTCCAAACCTTGGAAGAACTTCAGTTCCCATGCTTTTCTGTTTTCATCTATTTTTGTCATCCATGTTTCTGTATGAGCAGTGGGCTTGGGGATAAAGACAGGCTAAGATAATTGGAGCTGTTCAGCTTGGAAAAAAAAGAGGCGGCTTTATCTTCTAGCAGCCTTCCAGTATCTGAAGGGGGCCTACCTGGATGGAGAGGGTTGCTTCATCAGGGACTGTAGCAACAGGATCAATGGGTAATGGCTTCAAAGATAAACGTGAAGTTTAGGTTAGATATAAGGAAGAAATTCTTTACTATGAGAGTGGTGAGGTATTAGAGCAGGTTGTCCAAGGAAGCTGGTAATTCTCCGTCCCTGGCAGTTTTTAAGGCCAGTTTGGATAAGGGCCTTGAGCAGCCTGATCTAGTATGAGGGGTCCCTGTCCATGTCAGGGGGGTTAGAACTAGATGATCTTAAGGTCCTTTCTAAGCTTAACTATTCTATGACTTACTCGTCTGCAAAGGGAGAACTGTAGTTACGTTGTTCAAAAGAAGTTAGAAAGGTATTTAAGGCTTTGTTTTGCTTTTGGAATTCTGGCTGAATTCTGAGAATTTTGCTCAGATATCACAGGAAAACGAATGTTTTAGCTGCCTTTTCAATAAGGTAATATGCCCGAATTACACTAGTTGCATTTTGCATCCGGTACTTTTTGAGCAACAATGTTATTCCAGCTCTTAGTCCTCCTACAGATGTTTCGAGTAAGCTGGAGAAGTTGAACATCCACTTTTCAACATGGTTTTTAACTGATCTTATAATGGCAAGGTGATGTTAGGAGCATGGATACTTCACTAAAGACAGCGTGTCTGAACTCTTCATAATCCCTTAGACAGTGGAGATAGCCTCCTTCCTTGACAGTATACCAAGATGTCGCTTTCCAGTACTGTAACTGTGTCTGTGGTAACATTTGCTGCTCCAGTTTTTCCCCATACATCTCAGTTATGTAAGTTGTGGCTAGAAAGAAAATAGGTTTAAAAAATTTTTACTTTTTTTTTTTTTTTTTTTTTTTCATTTGGTACACTAAAACTGCCCTTTTGAATGCTTTTCTTTCCACATTAAATTTAAGCAGGTGTCGGAGCACTTAATTATTGTGTACTTCACAAAGCAATTGGAGTTCACTGAAGCAACTCATGTTTTGTTTCTTGGGTATCTTTTCCAAAGCATTTGCTCTGGTTTCTGTATGTATTTAAAGCTATTAATCAAAACCTAAGACAATACAAACAGCTTATTGTAGTATCAGGTTTTCAACTTGAGATCCTGTTGATGGAAGGAAAAATGCCTAGGTACATACTCAAATTTCTGTAAGTATACGTAAAGCCTGTAAGTGAACGATAACCTTTTCATCTGCAAAGAGAAATATGAGAAGTGGGAGGAAAAAGAGAGGGAAGCCAAGTTATTTTTACTGTAAATATGTCAGTTTATTGACTTGAAATTTCAGATTTATTCAGAAAAGCAGGAGGAGGAAACAGTAATGTCTGCCAAAAACAAAGTAATTAGTGGGAGTGGAAAGATGTCTAATGATTCTCACAAGTACTAAAGAGGAATAAGCTAGTCTCTTATTAAACTGGATATGGACTTTTAAAACACTGTAGTAGTTCTATTTTTCTTTAAAAGCATGTGCACTTACATATGGTGAATAAAAACCTCTTCATTAAAGTAATAATGTTTGTTCACAGTAACATTAAAGGCAACGGATGTTTTTCGTAATAAAAAAATCAAAGCTGACTCCACACTTCTGAAGTAAAGGTTGAGATAATACTTGATAAACTTCATGTTTTAGTTGAAGATGACAGAAGAGACTTTTAGTTTAAAACTTAAACGCTTGCTACACCTCCACAGTCTAATGTGAAAAATAAGATGTTGCTTCACGACTGCATGCGCTGTGGAACCATCTTTTTCCCTTGTCCTGTGACTGGCTATGGTTAGTTTAGTCACCGAATGCACAGATACGTCTGTTCTCCCAGTTCTTTCTATCCAAAGAAGCTCTTAGTGAAGGTCTGTTATCTCATTTTCATCCTGCAGTAATGTTGATTTTAAGTAGCACAGGTAGGGAATTTATGTTATCCATAACCCATAGTAATGAAAAAGATGTTTTGCCTTTGTCTTAGGTTATTCGTCTGTATAGGAACTAGGCCTTCCCTTTTCATTTGCTCACTTTTTTTATCTGTCTCCTTCAGTGACCAGCCTTCACCATAAGATCTCTTTGTCCGTGCTCTAGCGTGTCCGTGCTCTAGCGTTTCCTCTGCTGTGTCTGTGTGGTGCTGTGTGCTCCTGCTGTGTGTACATGTGGATCTTTGCTTCTTTTAATCTCCAGGTGACATTGCCTACCTCCTTACTTCCGCCACCTGAATATGCCATTCCTAGGAAGTAGAACTGTGAGAAGTAACAATTGTGGCTTTCTGTTTTGAAGTAAGCCATAGATCTGTTGCTACTGGATCAAACGGAACATAACAGTAGTCCTTGAAATATCTCACCCCCCATGAACTTGTGCAGAAGTGGTTTGGGTTTGGTTTTGTGGTTTGTTTGGTAGGTTTTTTTATGTTATTGTTTTGTTTGGGTTTTTTTTGAGGTTTGGTTGTTTGATTGATTGTTTTAAGCCAAAGACAAGAGAATGGCTAATATATAACTTCTTCCCTCAGTTCCCCCTGCCTGTCATGTTACAAACTCAGGTGGGTTAGGTGTGTAAAGAGCATGTCTAAATAGCTATTGGGAATTCCACAAGACCTGAGGTAACATTCCTAATAAAAGGGTGATGCCAGATAGGAGACTAAGCGGCCTGAAATAATGTTTATGGTGCTTTGTACCTCTAACTGTTGTGGTTCTTTCTGGGAACAGGTTCTGAAGTGTCATGTGCCATGCATGCCTGAATGCAGCTCCTCAATTCACTCTCACCTGTATGGTCATTGCATGGAACAACTATACTTGTTCTCAATTTGCTGTAGGAGAGTGCCTTTGGTTAGTTCTGCCCAGCATTTCTGAGGCATAACAAATGCCATGGTATCACAAAAAGCTGTGTGGATTTTAGAGCTTTTTGCAGTTTTCACTTTGCAAAAGCTACTTGGATTATCTGTAGCTGGCAGTTTCATCTGCTCTCCCTACTGTGCATGTGTTGAAAGAAAGCAGGATATTAGATTTGCAAGTAGTTACCAAGAAAAACAAATATCAGAAAAACAAGTAAGCAGGAATGTCTAATTACAGGGAATATAGAGCAGCAGGGCATACACAGATGATGTCTATGGAAGTAAGAAACAAATTGAAAGTAGATATATTTTGAGGGGATGATATGCATGAAGTGAAAAAATGCCATTGGTAATTTTTGTATATGAATACAAGGGAGGAAAATGTACATACAATATCAGAACTTAGTACCTTTGTGAATTTGAAATAACTGATGGCAGATCTCCATATATGAAGTGACAGCAAGATAGCCTTCAGCTTCAAGAGCTGAAGCCTTCACTCAGTCACAGTTCTTGAAGTGACGGAAGCATATTTCTCAATGACAACACTTGGATGTATTGTCTTTTGAAGTAGAAGGAAGCAACATGTATTCAAGTCTGCATATAAAAATTGTTACAAGGAGCTTGGTCTTAAACAGTATCATCTTCACCTGTAATAAAAAAAACATGTGGAGGCACATGTATGATAATATGAGTTCCCACAATTTGTCATTTCAGGATTGATAGAGTCTAATTGAATTGATATTCACTATCCTTTCTTAATCCATATCTTTGCATTATTACTTAATACCTTAAGAATTGTAAGGCTTTAGGAGAATCCCTAGTAATATTGCCAAAGCACTAAGAAACAAGGACAAAATTAATTTTTGTTTTCAAAAACTGTAGGATTGTCTTGGGAGCTCAGAGAGGGTAACACCAATGAATCAAACAGTTTTAACGCAATAAGGAAAAAACCTTAGTTGGTTTTATGTCCTTTGGTAGTAGAAAAGCCATTTCATCTGTACTTAACCTGTGTTTTTTCATCAGACTCTTCCTACTCATAAAATAAAATCCAGTGATGAGTGTGTGTCATCTGGCTATTAGTTTGTTAAAAGGTGAAGGTCTATTTGAATGTGATTAATACTTTTAACAACCTTAATATATTGTGTATAAACGATATAAGCAACTAGGTTGTCACATCATTCATGAGGCATGGCAGTCCTGGAGCAGCTTGGTATAGATTCTTAGACATATTGGATCATTCGTATTATTTTAAGGGTAAATGGTAACATTTATCAAAGACTTCCCTTTTATTTATTTTTTTTTTTTTTTGTGAACCTTTTATCACAGTGTTTTTATGCTTAAAGGGAGTAGGTCTGAAGTCTGTCTGCTCAACAAAACCAGCAATTTGGAACTACTTTGCAGAGCTCACTTGAGTCAATGTGCTCTTCCTCGCTCACTTTAAATATTGACTGTGGAGACTACTGAAGATGTTTTTGCATATTTAATTTACTACAAGTTTTATTTTCTTAAATTTTACCTGGCTGACTAGGGAAATAATTTTCTTTTTTTCTGACTATCTTCTAGATAATACAAAATATAGCTAATTAAGTCATGCTATGCTTTCTCCCTAGAGTGAAAGTATAATGTTCAGCCACCCAACTTGCATGAATCATTAATTTAGAAGACAAGCTTTGGTAATTGGTGTCTTTATGCAGCAATGGAAATCCTTAGGGAAACCACTCATTTTTCTTGTTAGAACATCTTACTTTTTTTTTTTTTTAGTTGTTTTAGTATATTTCTAGGCCAGAGTAGTGTTTGGTTATGGCTGTGGAACAGAATCACCTGAGATTAACTGTTTCTGTGGCAATGTGATTTTTATTTTCTTGGTTTTGAGTAAAAATCTGAATATTTTCATTCTGAAAAAATATGGAATATTAACACTTAATCTTGGGCTAATAGGTACGCATGCAGATTTCATGTTTGCAAAATAAGACATAATTAAAGCCTTTCTATTTACCTTAATGAGTTTTAGACTGTAAAGTACATTGTACTGTCATGTCCTCTGTTCCACAGTGGAAACTTCTTAATGCAAAGTGGACTACTTCTATTCATAGTGTTTAAAATCTAACAGTTCTGAAAGCGAGCAAGGATACTTTTTTGTCTGGTTTTGGTTGGGTGGGTGGTTTGGATTTTTTGTATGTCTTTTGAGGTTTGGGTTTTAATTTACTGGTTTAGGTGTTTGTATTGGGGTTCATTTTTCTTAATGTTTTGGTTTGAGGCTGTGTTGTTTGCTTGGGTGTTTTTTTTTTTCTTGTGAGTTTTTTTGTTTGTGTTGGGTTTGTTTTTTTTTTTTTGCATGTTTGTTTTGCTTTGGGTTGTATGTTTTTGTTTTGTTTTTTTTTTTTAATTTAGTTGGGTTTTTTTGCCTTGGAATATTTGCTTCCCATTCAGGCACCAAAATAGAGGCCTCTTTTGTCTTACATGCTTTTCTGCTCCAGTTTGCTCTCTGCTGAGCCCCGGTGCACTGCACTTCCAGAAATCCAGCCCTAAATTTTGACATTGTATATAGGAACAAAAAGAGAATGTGTTCACAGTAAAAAGGCATCCCAACTAGAAAGAAGAGCAGCAGGAGGGCCAGGAGACCTCCTTGGATGGATAAGGAGTTTCTGAGGAAAATTTGAAGGAAAAAAGAGGCTTATAAAAGGTGTACACAAGGACAGACGGTCTGGGAAGAATACAGGGATGTTGTGCAGGAAGCTAGGGACCAAGTTTGGAAAGCTAAGGCCCACTTAGAATTAAACTTGGCTGGGGATGTTAGGGATAACAGGAAGGGATTCTGTAGGTATGCTGCAAATAAAAGGCTAGGGACAATGTGGGCCCTCTTCAGAAGCTATCGAGAGAACTGGCTACCCTGGATTTGGAGAAAGCAGAGGTTCTTAATGACTTCTTTGCCTTGGTCTTTATTGACAACTGCTTTGACCACTCCACCCAAGTCTTGAAAGGCAGATGTAGGGACTGTGAGAATGAAGACTCTGGGCCCGCTGTAGGAGAGGATCTGGTTCAAGACCATCTTAGGAATCTGAACGTGCACAAGGCCATGGGACCTGATGAAATCGATCCGCGGGTCCTGAAGGAACTGGCAAATGAAGTTGCTTAGCCACTGTCCATCATATGTGAAAAAAATTGGCAGTCAGGTGAAGTTCTCGATGACTGAAAAAGAGAAATATAACCCCCATTTTCCAGAAGGGCAAAACAGATAAGCCTGGGAACTACAGACCAGTCAGTCTCACCTCTGAGCCTGGCAAAATCTTGGAGCAGATTGTCCTGGAAGGCATGCTGAGGCACATGAAAAACAAGGTGCTTGGTGACAGCCAGCATGGCTTCACTAAGGAGAAATCCTGCCTGACCAATCTGGTGGCCTTCTATGATGGGACTATGAAACTGATGGACAGGGGTAGAGCAGTTGATGTCATCTACCTGGACTTGTGCAAAGCTTTCAACAGTGTTGCACATGACATGCTTGTCTCTAAATTGGAGAGTCATTAATTTGATAGGTGCACCACTCGATGGATAAAGAATTGGCTGGACGGCCACACACAAAGAGCTGTGGTCAATGGCTCAATGTCCAGCTGGAGACCAGTAACGAGTGGTGTCCCTCAGGGATTGGTGTTTGGACTGGTCTTGTTCTACATCTTTGTTGGTGACATGGACAGTGGGATTAAGTGCGCCCTCAGCAAGTTTGCCGATGACACCAAGCTGTGTGGTTCAGTTGATACACTGGAGGGAAGGAATGCCATCCAGAGGGACCT
>JASSUY010038559.1:0-56183 GCA_032466535.1 Forpus xanthops | reverse complement strand
CGCAGCAGGGCGAGGGGCAGCGCGGCCGCGCTCGGTGCCGCTCGGAGCCGTCGGGGCACTGACGGGGAGGCCGCCCGCGCCTCGCACATAAACCAACGCCGGGGCCAGGCCGAGCAGAGCCAATGGGGAGCCGTCGGTAGCCACATCACCTGACCCACAGCCAGACGTCTTATTGGAGGAAAGGAGCTTGATTGGCATGAGCCCCGCGCCGACGGGGACTCCGATTGGGCGAGGGAGCCTCGCAGGTAAAACGGGGGGGGGAACCCCGACGGGGCGGGAGGGGGTGGCGGTGCTGGCACCCCAATGCACACACCCCAAAGCACACACCCCAATGCGCACATCGTGTCCCTGTGCCCCACTGCGAGGCCGTGCGCTGGGAACCCCCCCTACCATCATCACCCCCATTGGGTATCCCACTGAGCCGCTGCCCCCCGTTGCCCCCCGCCAAGCGGGATGCCCGCCCTGGGCGGTGCGGGAGGAGGCGCAGGGGCACTGCGGTGCCTCAAACCGAAACCCCGTTAAAAGGCGAAGCGGCGGCTTCGGGGTTGGTTTTCCGTTTCAATTAAATTAATCTCCATTTATTTTAATTTTCGCTTTTTCTATTTCTTTTCCTTTTTTTTTTTCCTTCATTGACCCAACCGCTCCCGCCCCTCGGCCCCTCGGGGAGATGCGGTGGGGGGTCCGCAATGCGAGACACCCCCCTTCCATCCCGCGGAGCAGCGCCCGGTCCCGCTCTTCCCGCTCCCTGTTTGTCCTACACTCGTTTATCTTATTCCCCTCCCGTCTCTCTCTTTCTTTCCTTTATTTCCCCCCCCCTTTTTTTTTTTCCTTCCCCTTTTCTTTTTAATTTCATTTTGCAAAGGCAACGTTCTGCCTTGGAATAATTATCACTTGCAGACAGCGCTATAAATCCACTCATTTTCTGTTCTGGAAAGCATTTGCAAAGAACTATGGGGAGCAAGAGTGGAAATAAAAGGCAGAAAGAAAGATGGCTGTGATTGTAATATCCTGAGATGTGCTGAGCCCCCGAGTTCGGCCATTGGGCAGGGCCCGGGCTCGCCGCCGGCGCTCGGCGGGGAACGTAAAATCTGATCAAGTTCAGAGACGCATTGAGAGCTCGCGTCAAGCAGCGCTTTATAACCGCGGCTCTTTCACATCCTTCCCCCCCATCAGCCCCGGGAAAGGCTTCGCATTCTTTATTTTAGGGTTTGCAGGAGGGGAAAAAAGAAAAAAGGGGGAAAAAAAAAAAGAAAAAAGGGGGGAAAAAAGGGAAAAAAAAAAGCGCCACCGATATAAAACCTCCCCGAGAGGTAACCCTCGAGCCCGTCAAACATTCAAACTTCCCAGGCCACAGCCGCCACGAACAGTCCCAAAGTTGAAGGTGAGTCCTTCGCTGCCGTTTGTACCCGATCGCACGGCAAGAGACAGGGAAGAAGTGGGGGGGAACCTGCGCTGCGCGCCCGCGGCTCTTGCGCGGAGGACGAAGAGGGTGATCCGATGAATCGCAGAGCGGTGGGGAACTCGGGAGAAACGGGGTAATGCTGGGGGACCCCCGGACACCCACCTGCGGTCCCTCCGCTCTGCTCCGCGGTGGGGCAGCTGAAACAGACCTGCCCGTCTGCGGAGGGGCAGGACGGGGTAATTAATGACCTCCCGCACTTGTTGGGTTTTCTTGGGAACAACAACAGCACCCCCCCCCCGCCCCTAAAATAAAAGGGAAATAAGGGGGGGGGGGGGGAAAGGGCATAATTCAATTATCCCATCAGCTGAGCGCCGGGGAGGGCAGCGCCTCTGAAGCCGCCGACCCGGGGCGACCGAGGGCGACTGACCCCTGCTTGTGCGGGAGGCCTCACGTGTGGCATTGTCCGGCCCCAACGGGACCCGGGCAGGGGGAGCGGGGGCCGCCCGTTCAGGTGCCCTCGGTATACGGGGCTGAGGTGGGGGGGATGACCCTGAGCATAGGGAGAAGGAGAGAACTCGATTGCAAAGCGGGAGAAGAGAAAAATAATAACAATAATAATAATTAATTTTGGGGAATTTTTGCATGGAAAAATTTCCCCTCGGGTGGGAAAACCGTCCCGGAGGGAGGGGTGAAGGGGGAATAAAGAAGCGGTCGTAGCTCTGAACTGGTTTTGGGGGGGGGGTCCCGCCACGCCGCAGTGCACTACAGCAATTAACCCATAAATCTGGGTTGATGCGTTTCACGTTTCTACTCCGCCAACTTCGCCCGGTGGTGTCCGCGCGGGAGGGATCGACACTCCCATTGCTTCCTGGTTGGAATTTAACTGCTCGGGGACCCAACACTGCATAAAACCCGTGTGTGTGTGTGTGTTATATATATGATTATTACTCTTTTTGAAAGGGCATTGCCGGTATGGCCTACGGTATTTCCCCCCATCGCTTTCGTAATTAAAAAGAACATGTAATAGATTTCGTACGTATTTTACCACTTTAAGTAAATTCCGGTTTTATTCAGCAATCCCCAATTTAATTTCCAAAGGTGGCGGCTGGGGGGGGGGAACCGCGCATCTCTCTTTTTTGAATCAATCTCAATTGCAAACAACAGCAACCGGAAAAGTCGTCGCTCCCGAAGGCTCCCGTGCCCCCCACCGGAGGGGAAGGCGGAGGAAGCCCCCGCTTTACGTCAGGATGTTCGTGTGATTCCCTTCCAACACCATTTTTGTGTGTCCGGGATGGTTTGGGAATTGAAGAGCCACAGAAATGCACAATCCCTGCAAGGCGGTGCGGGTCCCCTCACGCACGGAGCCCCGCAATGCCTTATCCCCGTTGTATGGCCCAGACCCGGAGCTCTGTACCGGGCTCCCCCCCAGGGGAAAAAAGCAAAACCGACCCTGGGAAACGGAGACAAAAATCCCCCTCTTCCATCTGCGAGCCGGAGGGCGAGGGGAGCACTTCCTGTGCCCTAAATGGCTTTTAAACCGCTCTGCATCGCGGTTAAATGAATATCCCTAACAAGCGTAAAGACAAGTAGTTTTTCTCCTGCCATAAACATATTGCATCTCCTGTGTAATGATATGCAAACCAGGAGCGAACGAGACGTTGCCATTGTAGCTGTCACTCAGCGAAGGGGGAACCACATGTACATTTGAACTTCAGAGATACGGCTGGAGTAAACAGGTCTGAACTTCGGCAAGGGAAGAGGGCGAGGAATATCAAAGACCAGGCGGAGGCAAGCTGAAAGACCAGGGTGGCGAGGATATATAGGTGCCAAGGGGTTTCGTTCGGCAGCTCGGGGTTTGTGGCATGTTCGGTGGCGGGGGCGGAGCAGTTTTCCCCCCTCTCCCCAAGAAAATAATCCTTTAGCTGCGTGGAAAACACGCGTCAGGCTCAGAAGCGAGCGGGAAAACCATGAGGACGACTTGAAGGTGCTGGAGAATAAATGGAGTCCAAGCAAAGCCCGGGGCGAGGGGCACAGCCCTTTGATGCTCAGACACCGGGGTGACCCCAGGGATGGACACCCTCTGGAAAGAGGGTAAAAGTCCCCTTTAGTACACACAGGGTGCAGAGGGGGAGCAGGCGGAGGAGGGAGCCGGGCCCTCGGCACCCCGACCCGGCCGAGAGCATCCTCACCCCCTTGGATTCAACCCGCGCCTCCGAGGGGCAGAGGGGGTGGGGGAAGTGGCGAATATCTCAATCAGCGAGGAGCTGACCTGTGGCCCGGAGGGTGGCTCTATTGTCCCTCTCTTGCGGGGGACACAGACTTTAGTCAGCCTTTCTGCGTGACTGAGCCCTCAGGGGCAACCGCAAGCCCCGGACACCAGGGAGGCATCCCGGCCTCGGGAGCTTCCAGCCCGGCAGCAGCGGCCGGGGCAGAACAGCGCTTTCCTCGACGTACCGGGGCCGTTTCCGAGCCCCCACCCGGGTACGCGGCCTCCTCCTGCCCCGGGGGGGGAGGAATTGATTTGAAACGAGCACTGCCGTTCTTTGCTCCGAGGAGTCGATGGGGCAGAGGCAGGGGAAGGAGAGAGGGGCTGTCCATGAGTCACCCCACAAACCTGCCGGCCCCGCAGCAGGGCCGAGAGCAGAGATTGCGGGAGCGGCCTCCCCCGGTGCCCACTCGGCGGAGCCGGGCACTAAGCGGCGCTGCGGAGCGGCCCCGACGGCTGCGGGGCCCCGACGGGCTCCGGGCACATCCCCTCGGGCACGGCGGGGTGTCCCGCACCCTGTCCTTGGTGCACGGCGGAGGACGTGGGGCTCTGTCCCCAAATCAACCCCGGTTCAACCTCCCCCCGACCCCGGGGGGGCCTCGTCGTTGCTTGGGGTCTCACCACCTCTCCCTGCTGAGCCGCCCCCGGGTCTCACAGCAGGTGTAAGCCCCGGTAACAACCCCGTTCCTCGGTTACACATCACCCCGTTTAAACCGATAGCACCGAGGGTCGCAGGCAACGGTCTCTAGTTGCCGAGGGCCAGCCACGGGGAGCTACCGGGCTCCAAGGTGGGCGGCCTCAACCCTATACTGGGGACACCCCCAGCATGCAGCAGGTCTTGGGGCAGCTAGAAGGACACCCGCGCTGGAGACACTGCAGCCCCGGGGTGAGCTTCAAGCTCGATTCCACCTTTCCTTCCCCAGCACTGGGCACAGCCCGGAGCTGGAGGGTCGGCAGATGGAGACCCCGCTGCCCCGGTCCGGGAGCTGCTGTCGGTAGAGCCGTGTAGTGCCCTCCCTGTGGGGCAGCAGACCCTCGGGTGGACGCAGGTGGGCTATGGCCAGCTCCGGTCGTGCTGCGCACCCAGTGTCAGCTCCGGCAGTGCCATCCCGGCTCACCGACGGGCACAGCGGGCACCGAGGGTGTCTCCCATCATCTGACATCCCTGGTATGACTTCGCCAGAGCAGAGGATGCGTTGGAAGAACGTGTTGAACGATTTAAAGTCTCTAAAAAAATGAAAACAGGGTTTTCCACTGCTCGCCTTTCATCACCCGTCCCCCTTCCGTCCACGTCGCCTGCAGATTCGGAGTTCAATGGTCGGGGGTTTTCCCCAAGGGGTCGGGGAGAGAACCGAGCTCCCTTCCGGTCCCCTTGGGGCAATCTGCCTATTCCCTTTTCCCCTTGGGTTGTTCCTTTTTCCTCCCAGCTAAAGCGATGCCACCATCCCGGGTCCAACCCGTTCCCTCTCCCTCCCGGTGTCTCCAGCCCGTAGCCCCGGCGGGGTCTGGCCATGGAACAGGACTGAGCCCTCGCACGCTTCCGTGGGTTAAACAGCCCCTCAACGGGAGCAGGTAAAACCCCACTGGAAGCTTTGGGGCGAGTAACAGCAAGGGGGCGGGCAGGGGGCTCGTCCCCAAATCCCCCCGTCGCCTGTGACCCCTCCGCCAGCGGGGTTTCGGGCAGAGCCAGCTCCCTTCCTGCTGCCGAAATCCCCTGATTTCGGGCCGATAAACAACCCCCCTTTTCTATCTTTGCTATCGAATACCCCGAGACAGCGCCGTTCCTCCACCGCCTAACACAGGCCCCGCGCTGCGGAGGGACCCCCACATAATTGACCCCCTTGTAACCGGGGTGCTTGTCTCGGGGGAAAGGGGTCAATGCTCGGGAGGAGCAGTTCCATAACGAGAACCTTGGAGGGCAGAGGCGGAGGAGATGGCGATAGCAAAGGTGGTTGGAGTGATGAGCGGGGGGGGGGGGGAGTGTATGTATGTGTGTGAGGGTCTGCGGTAACTTGGGTTTTGATGGGGACGACAGCGAAAAAAAATCTTTAAAAAGGAAACAAACACACACAAAAAAAGGAATAGGGAAAAAAAAGGAAAAAAAAAGGAAAAAAGAAGAAATCAAAAGGAAAAGAGAGAAAGGGAAAAAAGGAAAAGGAAAAGGGAAAAGGAAAAAAGAAAAGAGAAAATGAAAAAAAGGAGGGGAAAGGAAGGAGTAAGAAAAAGAAGAAGGAAGAAAAAAACAAGAAGGAAGGAAGGAAAAGAAGGAAATAAAAACAGAAGGAAGAAAAGAAAAAGAAGGGAAAAAAAGAAAAAAAAGAAGGAAGGAATAAAAAGAGATCAACCACAATAACCCCCAGAATCAAGCAAGGAAACCAAAAGCCGCCCCGCAGCCCTTCAGCTGCGGCTCTCCGATGAAGGCACCTCCGTGCCCTCGTTGGGTTTAAATCCCTCGGCAGCTCTGCTCGCAGGGCTGGGAGCCGGGCTGCGGGCAGGGCTGCGGGCAGGGCTGCGGGCAGGGCTGCTCATCCTCGCGAGCTCCCCGAGCCAGGAAACAGCCATTTCCCGCTACCTTCGCCCATCCCTGGAAGCTTTCACAGCGGCCACGTTTATTTTCGAGCCTCTTAGAGCTGGAGTAAATGGAGTTCGCTCGTAGCTACAAAGCGGAAAGTTAAGCATTTATCTCTGCTGCTGTATAGGCAGCCAGTTGTTTTAATTAAAGGGTGGGGATCCGTGATATATACACCAGATAAAAGCGAATGCGCAGAATAAACTAATTAAAACATTGTGTTTGGAACACATTTTATTTCTCGTTTTGATCTTAGTTGTGTTTTAAAGAAATGTCAGCGCACTATAAAGCAACCTTATTTCCCTGAGAGTGTGCGGCGCTTTTCAAAGGCTAGTGTGATATAGTTTAGAAAAGAAATCCCGCTGTGAAAGCTTGCGTGTCTTCTCTTTACCAAACTAAGCTCTTGTCAATCATGCCAAGGCATATCCAATCACCAAGTCCCTTTTTGGAAAGCAGCTCATCCCGCTGTGCTTTTATATATCACACCGCAGCATGTTTAGATGCATTTTTACTATCACTTCAGGAGCGGTGACTGATGAGAGCGCAGTTACAGTACCGGCTTCCCCGAACGCCGGAGTTGCTAACAATTTGCCTGGCTATTGTGTGCGGGTCTTCCCCCCTCCTCCTTTCCTGCCTCACGTTGCCTGTATTTGTCATGGACACTAAGATGAGGGGATATCGGGGCTGGGGGGATTAACTGCCGAGGTGCCCATCACCTGCCTTGGGATGCGGTGATAGGAAGGGAAGAAGAAGCCCCGTCGGTTTGGGGCACCCCCGATGGCGCTGCGAAACACATCGAGGGTACCCCACCTCTGCAAAGCCTCCCCCCCTCCGCAGAACGCTTTAGGGCTGCAGGGAGCCGCAGGGTAAACCTCCCCCCCCCCTCCCCGGCTCTCCCGAGCCCCTCGGGGGACCCGCGGCGGTCGGGGGTCCATCTCCAGGCGGAGAAGCCCCTTCCAGTGGGATAAAAGCGGCGGAGCAAGGCGAGGTGTGTGCCCGGAGCATGAGACCCCGGCTGGCGGTGCGGGAGTCATTCGGGCTCACTGCCCCCCCACTCCCAACACCCCCCGACACTGATCGCGACAATGTCCCCTGTGCTGTCTCCCTCCTTTAAACGAGGAGCCCCGAATCGTTGCAACGGCGCCTCTTTTACCTCTTGATCCGGATGGGGGGGGGGGGGGGGGAAGGCATTTTCCCCTCTTTTTGCTAATTTTCTAGCCCCTAATTGAAGACAAGTGGCAAATGGTTTTTATTAACCCCCCCCTCCCTTTCCTCCGCCTCCAGCCCCGGGTGATTTCAGACAAACTGTGCTAACCTCTGGCAACGCGCACGTACAGCAACATTCAATATTTCGCCTTTCAGGGCTGTATTTATATCGCCCGGCTTTGCCTTTCTTCTTTCGGGGAAGCGGCCGCGCATAAACCTCCCCAGCGCAGCGCATCCTTTGATATGACCAGAGACCACGGAAAGGGGCGTCGGGAGGGACGGGCACCCCGACGCCGTTCTGCCTTCCGAAGCGACCTGGCCACAGAGGCTCCTGATGCCCAACCTATTTAGAGATTCCCCTCTTTGCTCCATCATCTTATCTCACAAGGTTTCGCACCCTTCGTTTACAGGAGGCTGCTGCAAGTTCCCTCCAAACGCCGGGGTCTTCCCAAGGTCCTTGGGAGGATCTGGCCGGACGAGGAGACATGAAATGATGTTGCCTTTTGCCTTAAAACCGGGATAGATGCGGGCATTCATTTCTGGTTTATTTCTAGTTTAACGCACTGGGGGTTGCGATGCAGAAGCCCTAAAACGAGAATTAAAGATGGGAATGAACCCGGGACTTAGGGGTGCGGTGGGGGGGAGGTATTTTAATTATATGTATTTATTGTCTATCCTTTCAACGTCGGATGCCGGGAGCCACCGGTGCCCGCCCCACTTTGCCCTGCCGGAAGAAGCACTCGGACATCCGTGCTGCAGCTCCGCGCCCGCGGAAAGCCCCTGAGCGCATCATTCCCGCCCGTAGCACGGATGTAGATGTCTGGAGCCCCCCCAGCCCCAGCTCCCCTTCCCCAGGACCCATACACAAGGTACAAGTGGAGGGGGTAAGGGGTGCTGCGGTGGGTCCCTTAGTCCCCAACACTCCTCCCACCCAAGGGGATGCAGCTTCCAGCATCACCCCAGTGGTGCTGTGCCCCCCCACTCAGTACGGGCAGAAATAAGCTGTTTTCTTTGAACACCCCTTGGAGCTTTGCTCCATATCAGACAAAGGTTTTGCACTTATCCTGCAATTCCCCCTAAAACTTGTCTCGTTGACCCTCCTCAAGAGTGATGCTCTCAGCAGCATCCCAGCTCTCCTGCCTGCAGCATCAGGCCATGCAGCAGGTCCATCCTGAGCCCCCTGCCTGTGCTGGAGCTGCTATGGCATTCCAGGCAGTCTTCAGCTGAGGCAGGTAGGATGCCCCCCCTCCCTAAAACTCCCTGCAAAGGGGCATCTTGCCACTTCACCCCAGCTGCCTGGAGGCACACTTGGAGCCGGTGCTGTGCTGGAAGGGACCATGCTGAGAGGAGGTGTCTGGAGGGGCAGAGACCTCCCAGCTGCAGGTCAGGCTTTGGGGACAAGAGGCCACCTGAGTAGACACGTGTCCCAAAGGGCTCTCACCCGTTTAGGACACCAGAGGCCCTGACACTGGTGAGCAGAGCTGTGACATGGCACTTGGCAGGCTGGGGCTGGAGGGCAGCACCTCATGCTGAGGCCAAGCCCCACTCATGTGCTCCCATTGTCACAGAGTATTGGCACCACCACTGCTGCTCCCAGAGGCTCTGCACAGATAAGGGCATAGGGGCATCCCTGAATCCCCCCCCCCATGGCTTTGTTGGCAGAAGGAGAAAGGACCCTGCAGCAAAAGCTCCTGCTGAGATTGCAGCAAACCAGGCAGAGCTGCAGGTGCAGGAATGCTTCAGCAGTGCCTGCCAAAGGTAGAAGCCACCCAGGTCTCCACTATCAAAGAGACTCGCTTAAAACACAGCTTTCAGATACTGGTGTTTCACAACAGCACTGCTGCTTGATTCCTCCCCCCTCCATTTCTTTGCGTTTCTAGAACAGGGCACAGATGTATTTACATGGGGGTTCTCCTCTAAATAATGAATTTAGCAACATTTTTTAAAGAAAAATGTGGAAATAAACAGGCAAAACTAATCCAAGATCTGGGAAAAAAAAAAAAAAAACAACACAAGTTCCAGCCCAAAGATCCAGCAGAACACACAGCTTCAGGTCAAAATAAGCCTCTTCCAATGCAGAACGAAGCCAGTCTGGCTCCCCAGTCAGAACTAGTAAACATCAGAAATAACCAGTTTCATCTGTCTCCTCCCAGGTTGATGCATGGGGTGAGTATTAGGGTGCCCCTCTCCCCAGCCCAAGACTCCATACAAGGGATCAGCAGGCTCACCCTTAACAGGGACACAGCACATCAGGGCTGTGCTGCTGCAGCACAGGATCTCACTTCCCTACAGGAACAGTGGTATTGATCTCTTTAACTGGTAGATTTGGGCCCTTAAGGTCTTTAGCTCATTCTTTTCCACTTTAAAGATTTGTCCACCTTTCCCTTAGTGCCATATCATGGAAAGGGAGAAGATCCCTGTTGTAGCAGGGTTTGCACTCCCCATCTTGAACCAGCACCAGTGAGTTACCCATCATCACCAGGAGGGACACAGTAAAGCCACAAAGCAATGCTTTAAATACCTTTGAGAAACAAAATCTGCATTGCAAATCCCGCAGGAAAAGCCTGATGGAAGTCCAGCAAAACCAGTGGGTTGGAGTCATGCTGAAGGTGCAGCCATCCACTCAGCATCCCAACCATGCAGCCTCATCCTGTTACACCCTGCAGAACTCATCCCCTAAGACCTAAACCCAGGTTTAACTTATTTAAGTGGGTGATGCTCCTCACCTGCTCACAGCCAAGGCAGTGCTGCAGAGGTGTGAAGTGCAGCCCCAAGAGCAGCATGGGGCTGCTTTAGCTGGGACCCTCAGCAGAAGTAAATCCCTTGACCTTACATGATCACTGAGCTGGGATGGCTCATGTCCATTGGCTTTAATGAGGGTTCAGCTGGAAGAAAGCAGACTTCCAGTGTCTGCAAACAGGATTTCCAGCCTTAAACTGGAACTTATATCCGTTTTTCATATCCATTTTGAATTTTCAATGTATTCATGTTGGATTGATTCATTCAGAAGTGTAGATTTTGCAGTTGGAGATCATTTTGCTCACGTTTTTAATATGAAGATAGGCAACTAAAAGCTCCCAAATCCATCTGACTGGAACAGTGCATCAAGGAACAGCACATAAATGGCTGTGTTGGCTTTCTTCTCCATAGGGTGCAAAATAATCTGGGGTCCTCAAATCCTTGCTAGGAAGAGAGAAATGAGTAAATAAAGTACATGGCCTGTTCCCAATTCTTGCTGACATTGATGGCAATTAGATGCATAAATACCTCTGGAAACGGGGTTGGGGCCCAGACCTCGATGCTGTGTGTGCTCTCAGCCCCACCAACCCCCAGCAAGGAGGAGTTGTTTGGAGGTGCAGATGGCATTATTCAGCTGATACTTTACAGATGCTGCTGTACAGTTCTTAACATGTTTCTTCATCGATTCAGCATCATTCTGTGTTTGTTATTGAACTCCAGACAGCAGCTAGATAAATTATTTGGGTTGGAAGGTTTTCAGGGTATGAAAGCAGATGATACCCAGACCAACTGCGGTATCACTACAATAATATATATCATTATAATAATTTCCACCTTGAGAATGAGGAGTTGCATAAAATAGCAGCGTAAAATTGGTGTTTAGGATATAAACTCAGTGCCAAGTCCTTGCTGCAGCTGCAGACAAATCTCATCACAGGAATAGTCCCATTGTTTCTAACGGGTTATGTTTTATTAGAGTTTGAAGTGTTCACATCATAAAACGCATGCAGAAAGTACCGTGGATGTAAAACACAGCCCCATTAATTATGAAAGCTAGTAAATGAATCATACATTACTGCAAATATATTATGCATTGCTTACATTGCTTTGCTGTGGCATGTTTGCAAGATAGAAATAGAAACTAAAAAGGAAGGTTGGGGGGAAAAAAAGCCCACTTATAATAAATAACAACATTAAGGAAGCAAGAAGGAAGAGGAAAAGCACAGAGGGATGATGCGACGTCTGCATGACCTTAGTTATATATAAAGCCAAACTAATGGCCCTTGTGTTATTTGAGTACCTGAGAGTTGAAGAGAACTCATGCAGTGATTTCTCTACCAAAGTTCAGTGTGGTTTTGATAACAGAATCCTATGGCTTATCTCATCTTAATTTCTCTTTCTTTTCCACAAACTGACTTTTCGTGCCTGTTTGCAGGCTCCAGCAAAGAGCCGGGGCTGTGCTGTGTATGGAGGGTGAACTGGCTTTTTAAGATGACGATTTATTTCCTGCCAAACTGGCTTTAAGAAACCACTTCAGTTTCGTGCACGGGCCTTCATGTCGCTTTGATTTATTAGCCAGGATATACATGGAGAGCTGTTCGGTTATAGTGGAATTCAGAGTGAAATTAAATGTTTTCTCCTCTAGGAAGAACACAACTATTCCACTCAGCCAAAACACAAGATCTCGTCTGTAAAACTCCCGCTGTCTATTTGGATATCAGGCAGGGAGGAGAGGCAGCCCGTGTGCCTGTCGCGGTATCACGCATTCGGCTCAGCTTGCAGCCAAATCACGATGCGATGTAGGGCTGATGATCCATCTTGAAAACTGCAGAGCAGGCTCCTTGAGCAGGGGAGACACAAACCCCCTGGCACCCCTGAGCTCGGGGTCATTCCCCTTGCTCCGGTTCATGCTGATGTGGAAGTTCTCGCTCCGAGCAGGCAGGGAAGGCAGCTGCCTGCAGAGCTAACGCTGGCGAGCTGGGCTTCCCTTTTGGCTGCTTTCTCTCCTAAGCAAGAGGTATTTTGTGTTGGTTATCCCATTGCTTGCATCCCCTCCAAACCTACTGGGCTGTATCCATGTCTGCTGGTGGAGCGGCAGCAGGAACCGCATCCCTGTGAACAGTGCTGCTGGCCTTCCTCCTCCTGCAGCTTTCCAAGGGGCCTCTTTCCCTCCTCTGCCTCGCTTTGCTCTTGGCACCCAACTGGTTTCATTTGTCTTCAAGGCTCTAATGCAAACTACAAGAGAAAACAGAATACGCTGTCAGTACTGAGTAAAAACCATGCCTGGCTCTGACGGGGGAGCTGATCCAGCAGTCCATTCCCCAAATCCTTCAATGGATTTTAAGGAGAGCTTTATTTGAGGCTCAATTTGGCATGTATACATGCAACTGGAAGAGCTGCTCCACCCTGTCTCTGCTCAGCACTCACTGCCGTGCTGCAGCACTAAACAATGCTGCAGGGACAGAGAGACTGAGGGTTATTAAACCTCACGGAAGACTTTCACCTTTGTTGTATATTGAAATGACCTTTCCATTAAATTACTGGTGTCGATGAACCCTATGGAGATGTCTGCTGGGGTTTTTATTGGAGGAAAATCTCTGAAAGAAGGGAAATTGAAACAGGGAGTTTGGGATGATCTCTCCAAGAAGGAGGAATGCTGAGAGCAGACACAAGATACGCTTGTACTGGCAAACTTAAGGATAAGTGCAGCAAACAGCACTGTTCCATAACCTCTGCTTCACCCAGCCAAGGGACTGGGACTCTTCTGGCACTTCACACACATGAATAGTTCTAAGAAATAGTCAGGTTTTGATGTCAGCTCTCATTGTCCTCTGAGTCTGAACACCCAAGAAAGCCACTTGCATATTCATTTCAATGTTAGACCTTACATCACAGTTCTGAGAGGAAATCATGGAAAAACCTTGGTTGGAATGGACCTCTAGAGGGCTTGAATCCACAACTCCACCTCCCACAGCAGGGTTAGTGTCAACATCAAATCATAATAGGCTTTACAATATACAACCTGGAAAAGCCATGAAGGAATTCCATCGCACTCCCTCTCTGCAGGCGACTTTAGTGATATCTTCCACATCACGTTCTACCTTTGTCTCACTTTTGGCTGGATAAACTGTTCTAGCAAAGGCTCAGGGTCTGTGCTGAGAGCAGAATTGGGTTTCTGAAGCCTATCAAGCTTTTGCTGCTGCAAGTACAACTCACTCTCCATTCTTTAAACCTCAAACACTGGCCTATGTGACTGTCCTGGAGGACCCAGGTTATGTGTTTAAATGATTCAGACTGGGAAATGGTTAGAGCCCTCTTGTTCCCAAATCTTTCAGTGTTGCAGTGCCAATACTTCAAATGTAGGGACTTAGGATCACTGTGGGAAGCTCAGCCAGTGGCTCTGGGATCTGCAGGACTCCACAGAGCATCTCTGTTCCTTGGGATGCAAATCCATCCTTCCTACCATGGTCAGCTGGAGAAATCCACCTTGTGTTGGATCAATTTTGTGTTCTTTAACACCATCAGGCTCATAGAAGGTAACATCATCAGTGGGCAGGTGGGACCATTGTGCATCAGGAAGGTGTTGGGCTCCATCCCTCCTCAGCTCAGGAGGTGCACAACCAGAGCTCTTTTCCTTTCACTCTTCTATTTCCATCACCTTAAAGACTGTAAGAAAAAATAAAACCTTTGGATTATTCCTATGAGCTCCAGCTGATTTAGAACCTTTTGCCAAAGAACTGCATAGAAGTAGTGTTAAAAATAGGGTTGTCTCCAGTGTCTTTTAAATAAGGAGGTTGCAATCAGCATCGTTGCTGGCAGGCAGGCAGGGAAGCCGACCTACCCATCAGGACCCCATTTTGCGACTTACAGAGCCTGTCAGGAGAAGATCGATAGTTGGCATGGTAACAAGCTCATTTCAAAGGAATACAGCTCCTTTTTATTAAATTTGGCTGGCTATTGATCAGTTCCTGATCCATGTATCAGAACATGACAAGCACTTGATGAATCACAGCTTTTTATTGCAGCAAATAACAAAACTCATCATATCATGGGGTAGCTGGGGACCACTACCTGCTTCCAAGGGTGAGCCACTGGCTCTGGTCAGGAGTGGGCATGGGAAATGAGCATAAACATAACCTATTCCTATGGCAAGTTAAAGACTTGTTTCTCCCTGCCATGGATGTCTCTTGGAGCATCATCCGTAGGGATGCTTTTGTGTGGTGCGGGGTTTTATCCATCTTCCCCACTATCTCTCTGTGGCTGTCTACTGTCTGTTAATGCAGTGAAGGTGGGTGCTGATTGATACAGTCACTCCATGCAGATTTGATAGCATCATCTCTAAAGTTTGTGTTGAACTTATTTACCCTGCTCCTTTCAAGGACCCATCTATGCTTTGCATCCTTAAGCACATTAGCAGCAGCCTGACATCCCTCTGGAGGTCCATACTCCTACAGTTTGCCATGCCAGAGGGTGAGGAGTGCCAGTGTGGCACAGCACAAAACCCTCAGCCTTTCCACAGGAGCAATACAGTCCATCAGGAGAAGGATAAGCCTCTTCAAATTGCTTTAACATGCATTTATGTGAGAGATAATAAGAGCTCCAAAGGCTTCTTCCAGCTTATTAAATAATACTTACTTTATACAGTGTCTGAGTTCATGCTGAAATGACAGACTATAATAATCCAGTCACCTCCATCTAGCATACAAAGCCAACTATAGATGCTTAGAAAAATAGCAATATGTATTTATTTACATGATATGGTATATGAGAGCTGATTTTTTTCAGGTCATCTCCTGTGAGTGGTCTGATACAGAGAAGTTGGTGCAGGAGGTCTCTATCTATCTCTGTGCATACTTTAAGAGGAAATAACCTGACCACACAAACACAGGGATGGGTTAAAGCTTCCAGAAGACTGCTACTGGCTCTGCAAGCTAGGATAAACATTTCAGATACAAGCTAAATACCACATCATAACCAAATAACTCATGGTCAAGACCACAATTTCAAATACGATTTCCTTAAAACCCCACCAAAACTTAACAAATCGATGTACAGATTGCAAACAGGTAATCTGTAAGACTTTGTTTGGCACCTGGGCACTCCGAAACCCTCTTCCATTGTCTCCACAAAGAGCAGGAGCCTGATGCAGTGAACCACAAGGTAGGTGACTGATAGTGTTCCTCTGAGGCCAAAGGAGCTTTATTCCTAAGCCTTCCATTGCTGTGCGCTGCCTGGCATCAACCCACAGCAATATGTGACAATCCAACATGGATGATTGTCTATCTTCATAGGTCTGACCCCTCTACCCATGACAGTTCTGTTCTTCACTGGACAAGGGCAAGTCCTCAGATAACTGAGCTAAACACAAAGCAGGCTGTGAATCACCTTAAAACCTTCAGCAGATTAAGCATCATATAGCAATATTACCATACACACTGTGCAGCCAGCAATATCCACTCTCTTTTACAGGTGGGGAGTAAAGCCCAAAGTGTTTATATGCAGCCACACCAGTGAACAGGACCCAAAATCACTGATGCTCAATGATGCGCTTGGTGCACAACGCACAACTGTACCTAAATGCACACTTCAGGTTGCATTGCTATTGCTCACGTTCCTACAGGACCATTATCTATATCATCTGAGCTTGCTGACACTGCTTGAACATCAGTCTGAAAGGTCACAAGAAGACAGGCCAGGAAGCAGTGGTTGCTTTATCCTGGGCTTCCAAGGGAAAGCACTGCCTAGAGAGCAGTGCAGCTCCCATACCATCTGGGGATGACAGAGTGCCCCAGGTCTGCAAAGTCACTGACATTCTCCTCTTCGACTCAGAGCAAACGATGAACTTTGTCATCACATTACCCACTTTTTTCCCCGATGCTCCAAGAACAGGAAGAAATCAGGTTAAATCAGTAAGTAAGTGGACAAGACCGATTCTCTTTGTCACCACCTCACCCCAAGGGCAGCTTTGGAGCAGGAAATAAGCATTCCCTTGCCCATTTGAAAGTTTAACTAATCCTGCCAACATTTCCAGAGGAAGAGCATCACATTCCTGCTTGTTCTCTATTTCAGACTGTGCTCTCAGCGCTGTGTGTTCCTCTCCTGAGAACATCCAACCCAAACAAAGCATCATAAACACCTGAATACACCTAAAGGCAAACACTGCTGGATATATCTGCAGATAGATCAAACCCATCACCTCACCAAGCTGCTCCTGAAGCTTGACTCTGTAAGACCGGGGTTAAGTGTTCGTGGAGCTGTGGGCATGGTTTGCCTTGAGACTGAGCAGCTGAGCTCTATGCAGAGCCTGGCTGCAAGGTGGTTTTACCCCACAGAGCCCTCAACTATACATTGCCAGCCCCTGCGCAGCTGCAGAGATGAAATTCAGCCCAAAGAGCTCAGCAATCCCCATGTGGAGAGCTGCAGCCAAAATCTCTTGGTCATTTATCCCAGAGATGCTCAAAATTAAGTCAGTGGGGGTACTGCTTGCAAGTTAACATCCAATTATTCTGGCAGCCAGTGAAAATCCCTAAGTAAAGAGGTGGTGCGTGCTTGTGGGAATGGGCCATTGGCCACTTTGAACTGCTTTTCGGGAGAGGTGGGATTTCAACAGAACCCTGCCCTTGATGCTGGCAGGAGGTATGGGAATACCCACTGGTTCTCGTGGCAGCCCCATTGCTCAGTGTGAGGAGCTGGGAAAACCCTATAGACTCATCAACCCACCCCAGAGCATCCTCACTCTCCTCTGAACTATTCAGGGTGGGTAAAGGCAATGGGAGGAGAGCAGAGCAGAGGGACTGCACAGCCTGATCTTGCACTGGGGTTTAATTTAAGTTAGAAATAACATCCTTCTTTCTCATCTAGATCATATTAGGATTTTGAAAGGGCAGTCACGCAACTTCCCCCGGCAGTTATGGCAGAACCGCGCTCGGAAATGAATGGAGCTCGTGGAAGCATTCAGGACCGAACAATTGGATTTATAATTAGGCCTAAAAAGGGAAGAATGCTGAATAAAAGCGGCACAGCCAATTTTAGAAGAAAAGGAAGTTCTGGATGGAATTCATTGGGGTAGAGCACTGAAGTGGAAATGGAAAGTGTTCAAAGATAAATGAGTTTAGGCCTAAGAGTTTGCTTGACATCTAGAAAACGTACTAGGAACACAGTGTCAAGAAAAGCTAACGTGAATAACAAAGACACACAAGAAGTGAGGGAAGAGAGGAAAGAGCCATAAAACTTTGGGGCAACAAAGAGTTGCAATTATAGAGGGAAATGTAATGAAGTGTAAAAAATCATAATGAAAGCAAAGATGGAGAATGAAAGGATGATTGCATATTTGCTTAATGCACATCGGGGAAGTGTCAAAGACATGGGGAACAAGAGGTCACTAAATGAGAAAATAAAGCCTCAGAGGAAAGGCACTGAATTTACTGCTTTAAATACAGATTTATTTGCCTGGGCTTTACCACTTGAGGGACACTGATAGAGGCAAGAGACAGAAATGTTTTCCTAAAGGAGAGGAAATATTCTCCAATGGAAACAGAGCTTTTTTTTGTTAGACAACTGACCCAGCAATGCAGCCTAACCTATTGGAAAAGTGCTGGGATCTAATGGGGCCTCAGGAACAGGGGAAGAACTCAGCTTAACCAACCCCCAAGTACAGAAAGTTTAAGGATTGCTTATGGACACACTTCACTGGCACCAGGAGCCTTGTCTCCACGTGGCTCAGCTTTGCAGATCACCTGCACTGAATAGGAATGCCTCCCATCAGCCCTGATGGGGCTCCTTTCCTATTAGGGATTTTTCTGATAGGATGCAATCGATGCCTATAATACCCACCACATCCCACTTATCATTTCTCAATGCCCTAGCAGCATGAAAGCTGCATACAGCAGTTAATGTGGCCTACAAAACCTTCTTACCAGGTCCAGAGCAGCAGGACAATGTGTGATGAGGACCATAAGGGATAAGAACCCGTTGGGGCAGGACAAGGGGAATGGCTTTAACTGCCAGAGGGGAGATTGAGATGAGCTCTTGGGCAGAAGCTCTTCCCTGTGAGGGTGCTGAGGCGCTGTCAGGGGGTGCCCAGAGAAGCTGTGGCTGCCCCATCCCTGCAGTGTTGAAGGCCAGGTTGGACACAGGGCTTGGAGCAAACTGCTCTATGGAAAGTGTCCCTGCCTGTGACAGGAGGTTGGAACCGGAGGAGCTTTGAGGTCCCTCCCAACCCAAACCAGTCTGGGATTCTCTGACACCCATGGAAAGAGCAGGAAGGGAGTGGAACAAGGCTTCCAAGTACATTTCCTCTCAAAACCCCTATGAAGAGCAGGGTGACACCCTGGGAGCACAATCCTCCTGGTGCATTTATCAACTGAGCGCTATCTAGACAATTAGTTATTTTCTTTAATTTAGGACTAATTTTGTCCCACCAGTTGAAATTAAAGCCTCCAGATAGGCTCATTTCCTCACAACCATAATTTTGTTACAAGCTTTTCATTAATTCAATCACAACTTCTGTAATATTATTTGGCAGCAGATTGAGACTCCGGTAACCACAGGGGTTCGTGTGAATTGTTTCATTTCTGATAGAAAAAGAAGTCAAATGAGCCCAATTAAAAATTCTGTTAGTACTGTCTAATATGTGAAACTCCTCAAAGTCAGAACAGGAACAGCATCGTTCCAGCCCCACAGCCCATCTGTGGGTGACAGCAGAAGCTACATGTTAATATCAGCCGTCCGTAAGAGCCTGCCTCTCTGTCACAATAACATAAAGGGAATTGTCAGGGTGGAAATATTCACGTTTGGAATTACATGTCTATGGCTTTGGGGAATGTCCTCCGGAATACTTTGTGTTGGCCTTAAGTCTCTTTCAGCTCCCTGAAGTTTGACTCGAAGCATCCCAGGCCATGATGCAAATATTCCTCCCATGGCAATGGCCTGCAAATCTCATGTTTATAGTAAGAAATGGAAGAGAGAGAGAAACCCAGCGTGGATAGGTCTTGTGGCAGTAGTAACATATGCAGTGTTGTAAGGTGGGGAAGCTTCAGCTAGGAGATGCACTAATGTAGGGTTCAAAACAAAGAATTATAAAGCAATTGGGACTTTAAAGTGAGTTCAAGTCCTGAAAATCGCACTTCCTTCAAGTCATACACAATCACTGCTGACAGAAATCCTTCAGGAGCCTTGAAGTAGAGAAGGGAGGTGACAGAAATGCCTTGGAATAAACATAACAAAGGAATCAAAAGAGAAAAATCAAAATTAACATAGGCTGTGCAATAGAAATATTAAATCAAATGGGATCAGTTCCCTTCTTCCTGAGTGAGAGCCCCAGGCATGGAGGGGCAGCTTCAGCCTCAGGGGAAGGAGGTTTCCTGAGAAGCTTTGATGTACCACATCACGTCCAGGACCAAATCCCAAGGGAACTTGCAATGCCTTCACCTTCATACTGCAGGTTGGACAGGGCTTGGAGCAACCTGCTCTAGTAGGTTTCTGTGGCAGGGGTTGGAAATGGATGAGCTTTAAGGTCCCTTCAAACACAAACCAGCCTGGGATTTGTCTTATAAGCAGAAGACAGAGCTGAGCAATGCCAGAGTTTCTATTCTGTGACACCCCAGCGTTCTGAAGTGTGCTTTCCATCCAACTCAAGGACAACTCAAGCTCCAGAAGTTACCCCAAAATGAATACAAACAGCGAAATTCCTCTTGGGGCTACCTAATATCCCCCACACAGGTAATGCAGAACATAGAGGGGTGGTAAAACACAGCAGCATCACTCGCCTTCCCTGCTACCCAGGTGATCTGAGCAGACCTCTCACTTTGTTATTGCAGCCCTTCCTTTTGTGTCCTCAGCTGAAAGGAATGAACTTTCCAGGCTTGAAAATGGCAGGAGCAGACAATGAGGCCCATATTGATAATTATGGGTTCAGAGGTTTCATATAACATTTCCATACGTCTCAACCAACAAGGATAAGAAATGCCCAAGAAGTGCTGACATTTTGCCACACAGAGAGGCAATCCAGCCTCATATCCAAGGAAAGGAGGAGGTAAGGGGAAAGCAACTGATGTAGTGTGAGCCAGGCGCCTAAGACCTGCATTCATGGACATGTATACAGCAGGCTGTTATCCTGATCTGGTTTTTGGGTTGAGAGGTGCCTCTGGATGCCAGAATACCCTAAAACCTGGGACAATTAATTCCCAACTCAACACACAAGCAGCCACAACGAGTTGCATGGAAGCGTGCAGCATTGCTGAATCAGGACCTGGGTACTGCGAAGAGGCAGCAGAGCTGGAGATGCAGGGTCAGAGCAGCTCAGCCCCGTGCTTAGGGGGATTCCAGTCCTAGGCTTTGTTGAAATTAGTCTTTGCATGGATACGTACAAATAAATCCAGGACACTGCTTGTCTAACAATAACATTTTGCAGTATCTGGCATTTGCCGCTAGTTGAAGGCTAAGCAAACCATGCTTCAGTGGAGCATAAAATTGCTTTTCCTTTGGAACAAGCAGGGCATTGTAGTAATAGGCAAAACTGTACATTGTGTTAACGGCTGTATTTTCACATTATTGATTAACATTGTGTAATGCCATGCAAGACCTGCTTTCAATGATACGTGCATCTGTCATATCACAATAACAGCAAAAGGCTAGGAAAATGAAGCACTGGGGATCCCGGGGCATATTCACATCCATGTGCCCATCATGCCGAGGTGATGATTAGGGGGATGTTGTGGTAATGAGCGGGTCCCAAGTGTGCGCTATGTAAATCAAGGCTGCCCGGGTCAGCTCCCACTTACTGTGCACATCCAACTTTTTCAGCCTGCTTACTCTTCTGACAAGGAGAGCGGATGGTAATGGCTTCCCCTTGGCAGCTCCTCTCAGCAACATGTGTTCCAAGGCATCCAAGATGGATGGATTGCATTTTCTTTTCCTCTCCTTTCCAACTCTTTTTCTGCTTGGACCAGATCTCTGCAGCCCTGGTGTGGGGATAGCTACAAGGATCAGAAGCTGCTGGGTGGAAGCAAGCAGAGCAGGATGAGAAAGAACCACTAAACTACCAAATACCATCACTAAATACACCTTAAAATAAGAGGACAAATCATCTGGAGATATAGCAGTTTGAATCTCAGGAAGCTTACCTCAAATAGGCAATAATAAAGCATTAATGTCAATCTGAAACACATTTTAAATCACTGCATAGTTCATTCAAACTTCATTTTATATTATATAGCCTGGTGGTAAATTAGGTAAGCTCTCATTAATCTGTAATATCCGACTTCATTGCTTATACTGGAATATGAAAGTCATATTTCCTTTTTATTTGGCTATTGCTAAGCAAATTGTCTCATTGCTTAAAGAGGAAGGACAATCCTGGACCCAGCTTGCCAGACCAAGAGCTGAGCAACCAGCATCCAGTTCCTCCCTCAACTACAGACTTTCTGGCCCTGGGCAAGTTATTTACTCCCTTGGTGCATCATCCTCTCCAGCTGCAGGTCTCAGTCACCCACAGCTTGCAGAGGGCTGTGAGACACCAGGACAGAGAGTTAACAGTGAGAGGTTTGGGTTTCTTTGTCACCAGGCAGTGATAATTTGGGATATTAAAACTTTCGTCCAAGAAGTAGCTCTTTCCTTCTATGTTTCTAGAGCTATAATGATGCCCCAGGTGGGAAAGATGGAGTGCCCTGATGTTTCTGGCCACCTTGACCTTCCATCCACACAGTGACACATTATGGCTTTAGATACCATCAGCTTTAGATCCAAAACCTAAGCGAGAAGAGCAGCGTACCAATATACACCAAGGCTGGAGGAAAGGAGTTTCAACTGAGAGCATGCAGTTATCTGTGCTGTGATGGACAAGTTGATTCATTGCCCTCCTCAGCCCTGCAGCAGCTCAGCTCTGTCCCTTTGCCATCACCTCCTGGGGCAGATCTAATTCTAGCAAATAGCTTTTGACCCCAGCTACCTGCTATAACATAGAAACAGCTTTAAAGCTCAGGCTGATGCGCTGCCTATCTCCTGCTTGTCCCTGTCTCGATACACACAGTGTGCTTGTCACATCACTGGAATGGAAAACCAGGGTTAAATGGCAGCTCTCCTTTAATTGGAAATTAGGAGGGCTTTTTTGTGTGTTTGCTTGTTTTCACCCTTCCATATTTCTCTTTTTTTTTTTTTTACTCTCTGCCAGCCTTAATCTTTTCTCTTTGCTCCATCTGATAAAGTGGGGGACATTTTACCAAATCCTTATTTCTCATGGTCCAAGATAAAACCAACGACACAACATAAGCTTTACCAGTACTGCCACGGACTGAAAGAAACAAGTTTTCACTCTTATTATTGATGTTTTCTTTACTGATTGCTCTAACGCATTTGCACTGATTGCTTTTGAGCACGTTCCACTCCCCAGCCCTGCAAGTTGCTCATGATGAAGTCTTCCACACTGTACATTGTTTTAAATGTGAATTGTGCCACCAGCCCCTCTCAGAAGCAAAGCAATCCTGAACTAGGGTTTCAGAAGGTAAAAGTCTTTTCAGTTTGTCTTTAAATACTCAGATAAATCCCCTTAGCTTTCCTCCACGCCATCAAAGCATTTGGATAGCATAAAGCAACTGAATACATAAAAATGTATCTAAACACCTTGTAAATCCCTACACAGAGCTGCTACCGACACTACTTTTAACCCTAGGAAAACATTTCACCAATTACTGATCAAATACAATACAGCTAAATTTCCCCACCAGCACATCATTTTGATAATGGGTATGGAAATTATCCATTCAATAGCTATTCAGAAATAACTCGGAAAGATTGGTTTTCAGATACTTCTGAGGATCCTGGAATAATCCCCTATAATCACTGTGCTGAGAATCCACCAACATCTTCCCCTTTGAAAAAGGCTGTTTGGGGCCAGAGCGTTGGTGGTCTCTGCCCATCCTTCTATGGATGGGTTCAAACAATCTGAGCTCACCAGCACTCTGCTGGCAGAGGACTGAGGGGTTTCCTACTCTAATGTGACTTAAGTGAGGCTTCATCTCCCCCCGATGCTTCTCAGGTGTGCCTTGGCAGCCCAGCACCATGATTTCCCTCCCTTTCTCATAAGGCAAACTTGCATCGTTTTCTATCCAGTCTGCAAGAAAAAAACAACCCAAATGAAGCACCTAAAATAAGCAATAACTACACTTTGTGCTTCCCTGCTGCTCTGTGCCAGCTGCTAAATGCAGCCCAGGAGTGGTTTAAGGTGTTTTGATTTTATGATCTTTCTTGCTTCTTGGTATAAGCTGAATTCTTGGTATTTCTTTTGGAAAATACACTGTTTTCTGATTTACTTTACTGATTTCCTAGGTACAAAATTTGGTCTTTTCTTCCTCACTAGAGGAGATGAAAAGCAGGGGGCTGCTGGATGAGGAATGTTTTCCTTCTCCAAGGTGGTAATTAGGAACTGGACAGATGTGTAACAAAACGAAACAGCTATTTCTAAAGCTTCCTTTTCCCCTTCAGTAACTCAGCTTTTGCTCCCTTATGAATATGAAATTCTGCCCAGGTAACACAGAGTCCTCTAAGCCCAAGCAGAGCTAGGTTACTTCATACTTACATATAAAGCCCTCTGGGGACTCCCTGCCTTTGTGCCACCCTTGCCACCCCAATGCTAAGGCAGAGGTGCCCCTGCTCCCGTGCCATCCCAACCACAATGCCTATCCCCATAGGAGCACACAACCTGTCCATCTCAAGCAAAGGGCAGCTACTGGCCAGCAGTGCCTTTCGCCCCATCCCAGGGCCAGGCTGCCTATTTCTATGGGTAATTATGTAAGGGGTTAATTGGGGGCATAAAAGCCTCCCCTGGGAAGCCCAATTAAATACCATAGCCTCAGCTTTCATCCAAGAGGAGACGACCACAAACACACACGTGGGCTATCTGAGTCACTAGTCTTTATAGCAGTTTTCTGCCATTCCAAAGAGGAGGAGAGAGAAATGTGTCACCAGCAAGGTACCAGCCCAGGACCCACACGCTCCCAGTCACACTGACATCACTAAGTCATCCTTCCCTATCCCAAAACTGCAGGTTTCATACCCCAAAGGGGGTAAAAGGAAGGGTTAATACTGCACAATGCTAATCTGAACAAACCTTTCTGATAGCTGCATGTGGCTCAGCTTTCATTCACAAACAGGTTCACAGAAAAGCAGCCACAGGAGCACGGCACAAAGATGCGCTCACCAGCCTGAGGTCTGCACCATGACAGGAAAGACAACACGCCATCACCTGGGTCATAAGCAGAACCATTTCCCAGTGGTTTGTGGAGTGAATCAGACCCCAAACTCACTCACAAGCAACATGCTGAATCCCTAGTGCCTGTGTGAGAGACTGACTGCAATCCTCGGACTGTCATACAGCATCATTGGGCAAGCCTTCAGATAGCCAAGTCTGACCACATATCACCTGAAGCTAAGAGAGGGACTAATTTGGGTGTGCTATTTGATGTGAAGAGTTGGGGCAGCTCTATAGTAAGGGGATCAGAAATGTTTCGGGGTGCAAAGAGGGCACATATCATCAGGCATTGCTGACAGAGGCGGCAGCACCAGACACAATGGAGGGGCTGCATTCTTCTCTCTACCTGCTGGGCTGAGCATGTGCCTGCGAGAGAGGTTGGACATGAAGAACAAACAAATACCCCCAAAATGGGAGTTCCCTTCATTGGAGGAAGTGTGGACTTCAGCAACAGCACCTGGGAATCCCAGGCAGTGTTCATAAGCCATGCTCCCAGGCACAACATGGGGCAGCCAGTGAGATTTGCAGCCCCAACACTTGGCTAACCCCTTGAGCAGGCTGGGCAGCCTTGCTGCAGGGCTCTTTGACATCAGCTTCAAGACAAGATTATTGACCTTTCCAGTTCAGCATTTAGCAACCCCCATTCATCCCCACTTCTCCGTTCCCTTCTATTTCATTCCCTTTGTTGCACTGTAACAGGAGAGGCAACAGGGCACATATTTCTGCAGAACAAAGCATTATCATCCTCATTATAATGTCCTGGTGTTTTCTTCACTTTTAGGATTTTATTAAGAACAATTCAGTGAGGAGAACCCTCTTTTAATCTCTACCCTATTGTTCTCATCTCTCTGAATCCAAGGAGGTCTTCTCAAAGGCTATTTCGTTCACAGTTACATGTACTGGAACAACTGCTCAAAAAACTAGCCCAGAAAAGATTCTGGCAATCCTTCCCTGGCAGGGTTGGTCCTGCTGCCTCTGAGGCATGGAATAGTAATGATTTCATACCATCTATGCGAAAACAAGGGCTTGTTTTCAACAGTCTGTGTAAATGATGGATGCAGCCATGCCACGAGCTTAAGCCTAATGGATTGAGGAGTTGAAGTCATAGCAACATAAGGAGCCAAAGACTTGTTTTGCTGCCAAACTGGGCTCCTGTGACTCCTTTGAGGAGTCTGCCTGCAGACATGTATATCCATGAGGATTACACTGCAAGGGATGGGGATTTTACAAGACAAAGGTCCCAGCTCCATCCATTAGCACTGGAAACCTGCAGGACTTTGCTACTGATGTAACTGGAGGAAGGTTGGCCCCATGGTCTAGTTTGGCCCTATTGCTCTAAGCCTGATGTAAGCACAGGCTGCTCTAAAGATGCCTGCTGGATTCTTTGCATATGTATCATTCCAATTCCAAAGCTTTCCCTGTTTAAACTTATAGGCTTTTATTTAAAATAGCCCAGCTGAAGCACTGCATTTTTTCGTTTGAAACAGAGGTTTTTTTATGATTTACTTAATTTTTTACACAGGGGAAAACTTCCAATGTCTCATATTCAGCCAATTGGTTCTTCACAGGGGCTTTTCAAGCCTTTCCTCCATCACCTTTAATTCCCCACCATTTGAACAAGGGTCTCCTCCTGCCTTGATGCCGCCGTGAAATCACAATGCTATATTTGTCTTTCTAACATCAAAGTCATCCCCATGGTCACCAACTGTGATGTCATGAACATATTTTTAATGGCTTATTTATAGCAGGGAACAGAAGGAGAGAAGAGATTATGGGTAGAAGGAAACTCTTATCGATAGGCAACAGTTTTAAGCACAACTGTGAGGCTGAAGCATGTGGGAAACTTGAGGCCAAAACCATTTCCTTGCTGAAACAGCTTCTCTTCTGAAGCTCATCCCTGCACAAAAATCCCTCTTTAAGTTACTAGCAAACAAGCAACCCCAACAGATTGCTATTACATCAATCAGACCAGAGTTGCGCAAGGTGCTTTCTATGCTCAGAAGGCAGCAAATCCATGCCCCAACCCATCCATCTTGCTGTGTAAATGAAACATACAACACATCCCCAGAGACTCCTGCAGAAGTGCTTGGGCAGGACCCAGTGGGATCTACGCACTATTGGTCCATATAGTTTTAGTGTCTCTGGTCATAACAAGACTACCCTCAAGAGACACTTGAGTTGGACCAGAAGGTCCTTTCTTGGTCAGCGATGGTGGTGAGGATGGTGGTGAGCTTTTGGCCATAGGAATAACAAATAGCAAGGCCCCTGGGGCTGTGTGACCTCAAAGCCACACTTCTAAAACAAGCCCACAGCAAGGTGAATTCCCCCATGCCAGCTCTCTGCTTTGGTAGCAGGGTTGGGACATAGCCAGCTGAAACAGGAGGGTTGTCCATGTTCCTCCATTAAAATGGAAACAAAAACCCCACGTCCTAAATTCTTCTCCCACAGGACACAGTTCAGAGTCAGTCTAACAAGAGTTTACCAACATATCTGGTTTCCCTCAAGTCAAACTCATCCTCCCCTACCGAAGGATGGATTGGGACTGTTGGAAGATGTGGGGCTGTCTCAAAGACATCCCACCAAGGCATGCCTGTACATATGCTCTGAGGAGATTATCTCCCTCCACTACCCAAAGAAAACACGGGGGGGGAAACTCACTGGACGATGAAATTCCTAAATCCTCATCCCATGAGAAGAATTAATGTAGTTCTTTCCCTACTCCAATACCAGGAGCTCCCCAGTAGGAGATCCTATTGTACCTCACACACGAGCAAGGGTCCACGTTTCAGCGAGCTCTTTTCCGGAGAGAGCGCAGTCCCTGGCATGCAGGAGCAGGGATTTCACACACTATTCATTCCCAAGGTACAGAAACAAGCAAACCACCATTTTGCTGCAGTCCCACAGCAGGAATAAAATGGTGGCATAGATGAAAACTGCCAGATCAAACACAATTCAGTTGCTTGTCACCACCTGCAGCTCTTCTCCGCCACACATGTGACGCTGAATTCTGAAGCAGGTTAATATTTGATTTCTGGGTATTTAAACAAACACAAAAACACCACCACAAAAAAGAAACCCTCACAACAAAAGAATGTAACACGCTAACAGATTATTAATATTGCAGCCATGAAGTACTGAGAGGCAAACTATCAATGTTAGAATTCACATTTCTCCCCCAATATGGAAGTCCGCAATCACAGCTGTTTACTCATAAATGGCTCACCCAAAGCCACCAAGAACAACTGAGTTTTGGTGTTTAACACAGAAAGGGCTCAATCACTTTCCTAGCATCCTTTAAGAAACAGTACAGTGGCTGAGAAAGGCAAAAAAGTGTCCCCCTAATTGCTATTAAGCAGCTCCTTCCCTGTGTTGTACCACTTTTGCTCACACACACAATAAACTTATCCTAAAGCTGAGCCTGAGCGTTAGAACAAGTCCCAGGTCCCCCGGACTGGGACAGAAACACACTCCTCACATTCAGTAGGAGACCAGCAACAAAATGATAGTAATTCCTCTCCATGAGGAATCCTGCTCTGGATTCAGCCTTGAGTTTAAATAATGATTTCCATATACAAGAAGTAATTATTACAGACACCTCAGAATGAAGCAGTGTAACATCTAACAGCAGTTCTCCCCAGCAGCACAGATTACCTTTAAAATTAAAGCATACATCATCTCTTTAGAGCACAGAGCACATTTAAAATTCTTTATTTATTTCCTTCACAGTCAGTGACAAACAAAATACTTCTTGGCTTACACTTGTAACCGGTTGGATTTGTACGGGCTTTAGATTTGCTTCATTCTGCTCTTCTGACAACACATAACTCAGTGGTGGAAAACACTCTGTGTCAGATTCTGTTTAAGTATTACTTCTCCCTTTCATTTCTAAACACCCTCATAATCAAATGCTGCAAAATGAATGGCTGAAGTGATTATTTTTAATGCATTTGACTCATGTGTCAAACATCTGCTGATAGCAGGTAGAGATCTCGTGTTCTTTCATTATCTCCTATGTATTCATACATCTGATAGTTAAACCATTATTAAAATAATACCCAAACTCACATGCTGCAGAAACAGCTCAAGAAAAGTCTGACTGAATGGACAGGGAAAACATAAAGCACTCTTCCTTACTGAAGATCTTTACTGAAGCACTGATCATGTACTAAGCACAGCATTTTATTTCAGACTATCAGGTACAGCAAATCACTGGTGACCAGCATATAAATCATACAGTTTCAGCTTCCATCTAGTAGAAATTACTATATAAGTGCTCAATAAGAGCAATAGACCTGGTATTTCCTCCATTTTAGTCATGAGCAGCCTTTTGCTGGGTTCAATGCGGTCAAAATCAGTCTTTAGAGAAGCTCTTTGGATGTCCCTAAAACAGGCATAGAAAAACCTTCCCCAAAACCCCGACACATGCCCAGCCCCAGCACCATCAGAAAGAGCAAATACAGGGAGTTTCCATTGCCACCATTGCCACTTTTAGGGCACCAGCTTCCTCAAAGCTTAAAGACAGGGGAAAACATTCAAGTTGGACCATTTCACAGCATTCTGTCTGCTGGAGAAGGTACAATGTGAGCTGATGGGGACTTTTCACACGTGAGAATTAGGAGTAGTGCCTTTCCATTATTTGATCTCACAGACTACCAAAGCCTTGCGAAAGGACATGCATTGCCACCGTATAATAGTCCAAGTTTAGCCTAAAACGTTAATGGTGCCCTACAGCCTTAAATAGAGAAGCTGGCTCTGATGTACTGTGTCCCTGCTTTCCCCTTGTTCAAAATAGAGCAGAGAAGGCAGATAAAACAACAGATTTGAAGAGCTCATTCCCATGTAGAAGACTGGCTTGCTGCTATTTACCACAACTTTAAAGGTATAATCTGGCTGTAAAGTGGATTTGCTGGAAAGAAGTTAAAGACACCAATGGAATTTTGCTTTTGGTATGAATCAATGTTAAATATTACTACGATCAGTTAAAAGATGCCAGGATGGACAACATGCAACTGTACCTTAACCTGCTAAGAGCTGGATCCAGCTAAAAAGCCATCAGGATTCCCCAAGGATGAGCTTGACACAGCCATGCCAGTGGGGATGTCCATGGTGGCAGAAAACCACTCTATGTTCTGCTGCCTTTGACTCTCCTAATTCTTGTGTATCTTTTACCTCAGTTCCATAACATCCCTAAATAAATCTGCAGACTCTTAACAATAATACAGGTTTCCTGACCCAGTTTTCCATAAGGATTTTTGAGGGAATCATAGAAAGGAATCATAGAATTCCAAACCGGTTTGTATTGGAAGGGACGTTAAAGCTCACCCAGTTCCAACCCCCTGCCATGGATAGGGACACCTTTCACTGGAGCAAGAAGCTCATGCATCAACAAACAACCTTTCTAGAGAAAACACCACACAGGTGGGTTATTGCCCCAAGCCTCTTACCTCTCACCCCAGATACCTTCATAGTGCCTTCGGGAGCAAGTGAGAGCTGAGAGATGCAAAGGGGAAGGTGGGAGACTCAGCAGTCATCCAGGAGCAGGAAACACCACTGCATCCTGCAAGCACCACAGCTTGCTTCTATTTTATTACCCATTTTAGTGCAGCACTTCCATTTGAGTCCATCTACAAAGTGCTGGGGGAAAGACATGCTTTGAGGAGAGGCTTGAAGGAGAAGACAATGGTGGAGAGAAAAGGGGGGAGTCCCAGGAGAAGGTTATCAGTCATTAGACATCATCCACAGGTGAAAACAATTGCTCAGCCTGAGCTTCTCTTTCCAAAAAGCAATGAAGACAGGGGATTAAAGATGTTATAGTGTGATCACTTTTCACAATAACATGGTAGAAATAGGGTTTTGGAGCACTCCGTTTAGTAAATAGGATATTTGACTTAATAAAGACAAGCCAAAGATTCAGTGTATTACTATGGCAGAAGTACGAAGGGATGATTAAATTCTCTTGCATGTATATATATATATATTTATATATATATATTTATATATACGTGTATATACATATATATATTCTGTTGAACAGCACCAGAAAATGCCCATTACTGGGCAGCATTTACACTAGACCATGGGAGAGCCATTGGATGGGCAACACTCAGTGGTAAGAAAGCACTCTTTCAGAAGCAGAAGGATTAACCCCTAAAGTTATTAAATTAAGAGGAACCATGAGGGGAAAATCTTGACTGTCTTTGCTTTGGCTTGCTGGCAAGGCTGCAAAAGGAAATGTGTTGGGGAAAACAGTTTATGCTGCTCCTGGAGGCGGCCATCTGGGATGCTGAGATTGGTATTTGAGATTTGTATTATCTGAAACTCCACTGACAGGCTCTGCCAAAAAAGGGTTTCTAAATTCTGTTAGCAGGGTTTAAGTAATACTATTTCATCTGGGGACTAAGAAATATGTGTAATTACTGTAGGTGGATAATGCTTTTTCATTGCCATTCCCCAAAATTAGTTTACCAGATATTATTCCTAAGAGGTATAATTAAAATCAACATAAAAATCCAGAACACAGTGAAAATAAACCATCAGGAGATAATGTCTTTAAAATTACTAGACCAAACAGTCCTCTGCACTGCGGTACAGACATAATCACTCCCTGGTTAGCAGTGTTTGTTTTCCCTGTACAGAGATGCTTTGAACTCCCAGGCTGCTCAGGCGAGCTGTGACTTTGCAGCCCATTGTAAGAAGCAGTTATTTTATAACACTGTATTAAACTCTTTCTCTAAATAGCAAATGAGAGAACTTCACTGAATGCAGGGTCTTGACCCTGTGTTATTTCCAAAGCTCCCATTGAAAGCAGCCTGGAAACCTCCGTGGGTTTGCAGGCAGGTTCAGGGCTGGAGCCATGCACCTGCCATTAACTGCTGCCCTGGCAAAGTGTCCAGGGATGTAAATGGGACTCAAGCCAGGGTTAAAAACCAAGTGTTGAATTCCACATCGAGTACCAGGAGAGGTGTTTCAGAGCCAGGTACTTGCACCAGATGTTCAATCCTGTTTTCTGCTCCTCGACAAGACACAACTTGATGGTAGATGCCACCTCTCATTACGAATGTCTGGCCACCCTTGTTAATGGAAGACTTTGTTTTCTTTTTGCAAATGTTATTAAGCAAAGAACAAACTGATTGTCTAAATTGATTAAGCAGATTCATTCCAGTGAAAAACTTATTATTTGCCAGGCTCATTTCATCAAATCAATGCCGAGGAAAAAGGCTCCATGAATTAAACTAATCATAAATATCTATTTTAAAAGCCAGCCGTTAACAGGCAGGATGCAGTTAGTGCAATCACTAGGACAATAAGTGACTCTGAAAGCAGCATCTTGCATTGCTTCTCAGCACCTTCTTTGCCTTTTCTTGCAGAAAATCAGTGTTTGGGAGCCGAATTCTGCCTCTGCTTGGTCCCATACATTCTCATTAAACTTCTATGGAGCCCAGGAGTCATTCTTGGGTGAAAAACCCCATAATACTTGACTGGCACTCCCTATAAAATAGCAATCAGACTCTAATTAGAACGCTAACTCTGATAGATTAATAAGAATTTCAGAGTGCTTCAGTACAAGGTCTTGGAAAAGCCACTTTTAAAACATAAAATGACATTCATTTATTAGACCGAACACATACATTCATTAGGCTCACTCCCATCACAGCTAGAGAAGGTTTCTCTCTAATCTTCTTCAGGACACGGATGGAAGAGGCAGCCTGGAATGCTAATAATCAATTCAGTTAAAAAGAAAGATCAACCATTGCATTTATATTTTTCCAGCGTATTATAGACACGGTTTGGGCTTTTTCTGACTGGGTATGCTTGCACACACACATGAGATTTGCTCCCTACAAAGGTACCTTCGAAACCACCATTCAATGAGAACCTTTTCTTATCATCTAGATCTTTGCAAATAGGTTTGTCATGGATGGTTGGCTAAAAGCACACAGGTCTTGCTTAATAGTTGACCTAACTTCTTCTTCCTAGCCTTTGAGCCCAGCGGTGCAGCAGCATCCCTGCCAGGATCCCCTTCCAGTGTGGCCACAACTTCCGTAGCATCAACAAAGGGTTAAGGCAAGACATTGTGAGGATGTGATGCATGGTACACCCTGGAGATACCACTGCCCCATCTCCGTCACTCTCTCAGGTTAACAATCAGAGTAACATTTTCCTGCCAAAAGCTTATATTCAGTCCCACAGCTCTGTGATGAAGCCAGTTTCAAGTAACTCTGACTTGGCCTGTCTTGCGCTGAACTTTGAGTCCCAATTTGGCTGGCATCCCTGGTCCAAGACAGAGGCCCATGTACACAGAATCCACTTTATAATTATATCTTGCTGCTCTCCTCTTTTTCAGTAGCCTTTCTCAAAAATTAAGAGGAAAATTCACCTCTGCCCAGTTTTCCCCCTAAGGGCTGAGTCCATGGGACAGATGCCATCAGGTAGACTCTGGGTTCTTAAACAAATAAGAAGGTTTTACAACAGCTCAGTGTGAGAGCAAAAGCTGCAAACACCGTGGCACGAGCAACAGTTCAAAAGCACGTGGCACAGCCAGTAACAACAAACTCAGAAAGCTAAAGCAGTGAAGGAAACCTCATCTACAGAACAGTATCACAATAAGAACGTAGTGCTCTGCAAGGCACAGTAATGACACTCTGAAGACTTCATCCCTGCCCTTCCCACTGAATTCCACTTCATCCTGCATCCTGGTAGGGGACAGAAACATCGCATCACAGTGCGCTGGGTGCTCAGGGAAAGATTCCCCCCTTCCCAGACTGCTTCACATGGAGCCCTCAGACCATCACCACCCACTGACACCCCATGAGCTGCCTGCATCTGTGGGCACAGGACCCTGCCAGCACCACTCGCTTCCACTCTCCCCATCAAGGTGTCCATGAACCTGGTCTCCGTATAAGCAATGTTTTGCTTAGGGACTTAAGAGAACAAGCAATGACAGCTGAGGAATAAAACCCCAAGCACTTCCAATAGGAGAAGTTTCCTTCAAAACCCTTATCTGCTACATTGCATTAAATGCCCATATTTAATGCTTATTTCAACCACTTAACTTCACTTGGTCTTTTCACTTCTAGACCTATTTGCCATTCTGATTCTTTTTAGCATCCCAAGGAATAGAAAACACTTTTCAGACCACATTTGCCAGCTAAGCCAGCTTCCCTTCCTTATGGCATTAAGGAGCAGGGCACTTTCCTGGAAGGCAGTGAGGATGAAGCCCCTGGCAAGCAGCTCCTCAGTGCCCAGGGGACTTCTTGCAGGGCACAGGGCAGAGATACCATGGTGAGAGCTCTGCCAGCCCATACTGTGCTGGCTGACAAAGCCTGCTGCCAGCTGGGGAGTAACACAGATTGGAACTGACAGAGAAATGTGACAAATTCATTATTAATAGCACAACTACTCTTTAATACGTAGAAGGCTGTACTAGATTAATAAAACCAGGCTTTTATATTCCTATCTGACAGCTGTGATGGTGTGTGATCTGCAGGAAAGAAAACGCTGACGATGCCCTGGCTGGCATCGGGATGCTGCAGTTGGATTGGGCAGGGACAGGATTTCTCTCCAGGACATTGCAAGTCCTGCACGCTTCAGAAGGTCACACAGGCTGATTGTGTGGCAGGGTAAAGCACTCACACAAAAGGTCAGCGCGAGTGGAAACCTGCACACAGCTCCTCCTCGGGCAGTGCAAACCTCCCAGTGTTCATTAGCATCGGCCTTGGATTAGCTCAGCCCATAGTGGGGTGGAAGGGAGCTGATTGGGTTTTGGATCAGGGGCAGAGGGAATTGCTCACACCCAGCTGCAAATCAAAGCTTCAGTAGTGCACAAGTGGATTTCGGTCTCTTGCTCTTCACCTATCTGTACACAACACACATCCAAAAGCTCTCAAGCAACCTTTATCTCACTCTATACATGTGTATATATATATGTGTGTGTGTGTATATATAGTATAGTAGATATATATATGTATAAACATCTATATACACCATACACATTATTTTACTCCAGGTATTTTTACTCCAGGTGTACATGACACCCATCACCATGTAATAGAAATACTTCATTTAACAATTCATTAGCATCTATTCCCTCTACCTCTGCTATTTTTTTTTCCCCACTTATTCTCTTCAGAGGAAAGAAAACACTGTGTCAGGGAAAGGATGTCCAACAAGTCTTGGAAAGGACAAGTAATTAGGCAAAATACATTCACTCGGTCTTATTCTTGCCTCCATGAAATCTGAGAGGAGTTGCAGTGCATGGGCTGCTTACAAACAACCCCACACAGATCCAGAGACAATGCGTGGCCACAGAGAAATACCATGCGACTTTCTGGATTTTCCTGGTGGGAAAGAGATTGGTTTATTTCTTTAGAATGAATTCTTCTGATAACTGGCTGCTCCTTTTCAGCATCCTTAGCATTCTGCATTTACCAAGGGGAGGTTACATCGCTCTTTGCGATCCCCCTCACAGCCGGTACTAAAGGTCTCAGCATCGCCAAGCTGACATGTACTATCCCCTCACAGCATCCCAGCATTCCCAAGGCTTGGAGGATGAGGCAAGTTTCTGCTAACCTCAGTATAGACACACAGTTACAGCCTGGAGCTCCCCAGGACAAAACCAGGGCAGGGAGCGTGGCTTTTAGAAAACACAAGATGTGACACTGATTTGCAACAGGCATTATCCAGCCTTGAAAACACTGCTGTGCAAACTGGAGCCCTGCTTCCCAATCCCTGCTCCGAGAAGGGAACCCACCGATGCTCCATTCCCCCTTGTCCCATCCCTACATCCCTTGTCCAAAGCCCCTCTCCAGGTTTCCCGCAGCCCCTTTAGGCGCTGGAGCTGCTCTAAGGTCTCCCCTTAAGGAGCCTTCTCTTCTCCAGGCTGAACATTCCCAACCATGGCCAAGATGCTGCACGCAGCAAGAGGGGACCGACATACACATCCCAGGAGTGGGCATCGGCCACACCACGCAGAGAACGGACGAGATTGAGGATTCCTCGGTCCTCAGCAGCTGAATTAAAGCCGGGGGGCGATAACAGCGGCACCGGGATCCTTTGAGTCGGTGGCAGCCGCTGCTATTAACACACAAAAGCGATGCCGAGCAGCAGAGCAGGACAAAAGGGGAGGGGGGCAGCCAGGCAGGAGAGACGGAGGGTGGAGCGAGACAAGAATGGGAGAGGCGCCGCGCAGACAAGGAGGGAGGGAGACAGCAACACAAAAATCAGAGCAGGGCAAAGACAAGGGGATAACAAGGGGGGAAGAGACCACAACGGGAAGGGTGTTGCACACCTGGCCTGCTCCCCCCTCTGTGTTCTGAGCTGCTCCTCCCCGCTCTCTGCTTGCACCATGCAAGGGTACCACAGCATCAGGCCTCCGGGTGAACCCCCAGATCCGAGAGGGTTTTCCCACTCACCCAAGTTTCACATGGCTACTGGTGAGGCTGCAATCAGTGCATCTGCAAAGGGACTTGGGTGCATTTCTCACCACCATATTCCCCATTCCTGTTCCCGATACCAAACCTTGGATGATGCCAGAGCTGCCAGAGCCAAAAGCTGGTCCTAGTTAACGCCAGCATGGAGCAGCCAGGCAAGCAAACCAAAATGAGCCCAGGGAACACATGATTCTGCCAGCTCACTCAGCCTCACCCTTGAGCCCAGAACCTCCCAAAACAGCCTGAAAATCCCTCTCTTGCTTGGCATGTCTCTCCTTACAAGCACCCCACCAAACTGAGGAGAGATGCTCTTGTCCCTCCTGCAGCCCTATGGCCCCATCATCCTTGCCAATCTTTTAGGAACAGGGTGGCAGAATAACACCAAAACAGGCAAGGAGGGAAAGGTCCACATGAGAAGATACTGTGGAGCTCAGACACACATCAGCTTTCGTTTCCTGGCAGCAGCTCTGAAATGATGGAGTAAATGACAAAACAGCCGTACAACTCCCCTCGTTCTTGGGGAGGTTTGAAGAGCTCTCATGTTTCTAGTGTTTCATAAACCAAGAACGTCAGAAATGGAAACCACATTTTCCAAGTATGAACTCGCAGGGAATTCAATAAAAAAGCTTTTTTTCTTTCCCTGAATGAAAACATTTCTTTATCTTTAGGAATGAAAACTAACACCGCTGGCTAAGGGGTCTCTGGCTGGCAGTGCTCGCAGCTTCATCTATGCACTGTGGTGCCCCTCACAGAGCCAGCAGCTGGTGCTTGCCCTGCTTCCCTTCTTCCCCCATCCTACTTTCATTCCAGGCTATTTTCCAGACTATGTCTTTTTTATTCATTCTAAAGACTATCTCATTTCTATTAGGAGTTTTCTAGGTTTAGTTCTTTCTTTTTCCAGAGTACCAATGCTCCGACATTTGCCCTCTAAAATAAGAAAGCATTAACACTTTTCTTTCTTTCTAATGCCACTGCACATTTGGCCACATTTCTTCTGGCAACCAACACCACCATAAGAGTGGATGTCAGAGCCAAGCTCATTTCTAAGCTTTATACTCTAGTTGCTGCAGCACACAATTCCTCAACCCTTCTCATTCAAAGACCCAGCACCAGACTGATCCTCATAGAGCCACAGCTCTTTCACAGCAAACAACACACCTGAAATGACCAAAACCTGTGTGAAAGTAACCAAAAGGGAGCACTGACTTCTCCAGCTCTCCTCATTCCCATGCCAGGGAGAAAAAGGTTGATGAAAAAAGAGTGGGAAAAAGTGAAAAGGGGAAAAAAAAGGGAAGGGACTTCTTGGATCAATCAGGAATGTCTCACATACATGTTTATAACCTAAACCAAGGAGCAGTTAAACCTTCACTTCAGCTACAGCTTAGCTGGAATAAGGATTTCATTTCCAAACACTAACTTGCGCACTGCTCTTTATTTCATAAAGCCAGGGTCATCCTCATGTCTGCCTTTGCAACAGGGCTGAAGCGGAGAGCTGGTGGGTGCAGGCATTAGAATGTTCACAACACCTTTAGAAATGCCTTTCACAAAGCCCAGCTATAGTTGTTAGGTTTCAAATGTGCAAAGTGTTAACCTCCCCACAAAAGGGACTTGAAAGGAAGAGTTTTGATCAGCACCAGGATTGAGAATAATTCAGTTCATATGTGTTGAGATAGCTGTGGGAGACAAAATATTTCAGGAAACTCTTGCCCAAGATCTTTTCCCACTTCAGTTTTCTTCCTCTATAGAATGATGAGGAATAATGCAAGGATGAGCTGCAGAACGGGGGACAGAGAGACAAAGCAAAGATCCCCATTAATGCAATACATGTGCTTCTGCAACGCATTTCAGGTCATGGGGAGTACTCCATCAGCACAGGTAACTCTACAGAGGCTCCATAGTTTGCATTTTAGTGTTCTGATGTTTGTTTTTTGACTTCCAACACTAGGTGTGATGGGAACATCATTACTCCATTAGGTAATGTGAGAGCTAAAATAAATGATGCCCTTTGAAATCAGACTAGGTTCATTCGGACATAAAAACTGATGTGGGGAAAAGGAGATGGGTTGGGGTTTGGGAAAGCAATGGAAGTTTGGTAAACGTTGCCTCTGGGTCAATCCCAGCATCTTTTTCCTCCTTCATGCTCAATCGGGATAACCTGGAACACACCAAATGTATTTTTCCCATGTGGAGGCTGCTAGGAAGCAGTATAGGTGCGCGATTTCGGGTGCAAAAACTTTATCCCAGCCCAGGCTATTGCATGGGACCTCATTCCTGGGCAGCATGGGGACACCTCAGGCTTCAAATCCTTCTCAAACTCCATCAGGATACCCTGAGTCTTTGTGATCTAACCAAACGTATGTCACGCTTCCTCAAGTTAATAATGGATGTCCCAGCAGAGACAGCTCTTGAGGTTGGGAAGGAGGGGGGGTTTGCCTTTTTCTCTCTTCTTTTTTAACTGTTGCCTTTTCCCTTCCCATTTTAAGGGGTGGGGAACACCAAGTACAGCCCCTAAGCTGCCTGCCTGGACCACTCTTTGCCCACCACCCCAGCCAGCAGCCCCAAAGCCCTGCAGCTGCCTGTTCTCTCATCATCTTATACAAGTGTCCCCTGAACGAGGCAAAATAAATAGAAGCAGCAAACATATGACTCTCCTTAGCACAAACCCTCCCCACCTCCTCCTTGGCTTTAATTTTTTCTCTATTATTATGATTTTTCTTCTCCCTCCTCCTCTGGCGACATAAAAAGAGGCTTCGTCTGCCCCTGTTGAATGTAAATGCCTTTGAAGTGGAACTAATCATTTCAAGGATAGTTTGCGTTGTCCTAACAACGCAGCTGAATTGCGAAGCCCTGCTTTTTGTTGAAGATATGTTTTCTTTCTTTCAGCCCAACCTGATGATGATATACTGCTTTCACGCTCTGTCCTCCCGCATCGTAAATCTCTGCTGCCGCCTTCCCCAGCTGAAACTTCCCCCCACGCCAGCAGGGGACTGGCTGTGGCCCTGCACCCCTCTCTGTGCATGCTTGTGCCTCCCCGGGTATCCATCCATCCATCCATCCATCCTTCCATCCATCCTTCCATCCATCACCTTCAAGTACTCTGCATCCTCCCTGCAGGCATCCCGCATCCCTCTCTAAGCATCCCTCCACAGCCCTCCAAGCTGCCAGCAGCCCTTGTAAATGCCATTAGTAATAGAGATTAGGTTTAAATTGGGGCTCAGTGACACTTGTGGGGCTTCAGTGGGTGCCTCTGAAATTCAGGTCAAGTGGTGAGGACTTGAGTTTTACAGTCAAGGCTTTGAGGAGGCAACCTCAGAAATGCCACATAGAATGGACAGACAGATGATGGATGGATGGACAGATGGATGGATGGATGGGTGGATGCACACAACCAGTAACACAGCCTTTCTAAGCACCATTCCCATGGAGCCACACTCTTCTGGGCATGGGTGCTTTCCTCAGAAGGTCCTATTCCTGGCCAGGATCTCAACAGTGGGACAAGTTGTGGATTAACTCCTCCCCAGTGGGTGTTTGCTGGCTGACAAATCCTTTGCATTTTAAGAACACAAACATATTTTATTTACTGTCTTCTATAAATTATTTACTAGCAGGGATGAAGTAAGTCCATTAAAGCCCCATGGTTTCCTTATAGCAAATAGTTAAATGGGGACTGCTTTTTGGGGGGTTTGCCATTGTAAAGCCACATGGTTGCCAGAGAGCAGGGAAAGAGGGGGTCAGGAGGAGCCAAATGATGGAGAAATGGGTCTCAGGAAGCAGCACAGGAAGAGAAAGGAAAAAAATAGTTTTGTCCCCTCTGTTTATGAAGCCACCTTTTAGGTAGGAGTAGGCAATGGGGCTGGGACCAGCCCAAGATCATCACTTCATGCTGCTGACATGCCTCAATGATGGGGCAGGGAGTGACAACACTGAACTGGGGCAACCAAAGCCACCTCAGGCTGTGCCTGTGCTTCTTAAGACTGCCCTGGGAGAGCAGTGGGGCACCAGCAGCTCCATCTCCATCTCCTATGCCCACATGGACACACAAACCCCCTTGCTCAGCTCCTCTGGTAGGTGCCCCATCACAGCTCTATTGTGGTGACAGGGCTGCTATAGCTCCCATAGCCCCACACTCATCCCCCTGGAGCCCTCTGAGACAAAACCAGCCTCTGACAACCCCTCATGAGCTCAGTTCAAAGGAGACAAACACCAAAACCCATGTATATTCACCATGAGAGAAAAGCAATGCAAAAGAGTGGGATAAAGGAGAATTCCAGGTGAAGATCAAGAAGATGTTTACCCTCAGAAAGCAGTATATTAACCGTATTATATTATTCCCAGTCTATTAGCATCTTTCCTTAGAAGCAAATCCCAGACTTTCCTGTTTTAGAAGGGAAGGGATGAGGACTAACAGGGCCATCTTTCCCTCTTACGTCTTTTTTCCACCCTATGTAGGGGTGTTTGCTAGAAAAGAAGCAAAGAACTTGGTCCTACAGCTCTACTCAAAGCACAAGTCTGAGAAAACAAGGTGCAAAGAAGTTGGAAAGCAAACTGCCAGTTCCAAACAGGCAGCACTGCCTCTAGTTGAAATATGACGTATATGCATTGCTCTCATATTTATTTAAATAGAAAATATTTATGTATGGTTTATATTTTTACATATATATTATATATTATTTTCTATTTATTCAAATTAATAACTCAGTTGCTCACAGGTACCTTCATTGCAGCTGAAGTTCTCTGCACCCTCCATCTGGTTACCCTCCGTGTATGAATCCTCTCAATCCCCTCAAGGTTACGTGAGGCCTATGAAGAAAGGAGCAGAAATTGCCACTTGTTCTTTCACCACCAGAGAGATGTAATAATTCTTCTAATCAGTGAACTTCACTATTTCAGATTTGCTTTAATTCCTTCAAGCAAACACTTCCTAGTCACATGGAATTGGTCACGCTTCGTTAGTGTCTTCCTGCCCAAATAGCCTTGGCTCAAGAACATTAATACGTTCTTGATACAGCATTTTATATGTAAAGCATGAACAACCTGTTTCAGTGGATATTAAACCAAGGTGTTGCTGATTAGTGTGGATACACTGACTTCTGGCAGGCCTAAAGGGTGAAGATACAGCCCAGATGTGGAGCGTATCCACATCTCCATCCTTCGCTGTGCTGTTCCACCACCCAGGCAGCAGACAAGCAGAAGCCCCACTTTAAGGAACTGGGGTTTTACCATTTCTCAGGGCTTTATGGTAACCTCAGAGCAGCAAGCAGCAGATGCTTCAGCATTTCACCTTGGTAGGTACACACATCCCAACCATAAATGCTTCCTGGCTGCGTGTCTCTTCCCAGGACATTTCAGTGCTTTTAAAAGTCAGATGTAACGGCACTATTTATAGAGCAGGCAATGAGCAGGCAGTCCTTCCGTGTCAGCTCCTCCAGGTCCTCTCAGATGTGAGCTGACATGCTCGAGGCTGAGATTTTTGCTGTTTAAGAACAGCCCATAGAAGCAGATCCCATCTTTCCCTGACTGCACTGCCTGATGTGCATGAGAGACCCAGGGATGCTGGGGAGAATGATAACTTGAGAATGCAAGTTCACATCTCCTGATTCATGAGTGAAGCTCAGGAATCACATAGCTCTTTCTGAAGAATGCATTTAGTCCTTTGTCAAAGTTTCTGGTTGTTTGGTTCTCCAAATCATGTTTTTGACCCTAAAAGCGGAGACAGTGATGTATGACCCAGAGCAAATCTCAAAGATGATATCATAATTCATCTCTCAAGTACCATCATAAGAAACCAGGTTTCTTCCTATTGTTGAGTATATTTGTGACATCCCTGGCAGTGCTCAAGGCCAGGTTTGACAGAGCCTTGGTCTAGTGTGAGCCATCCCTGCCTATGGCAGGGGGGTGGAAATGGAGCTGTAAGGTCTCTTCCAACCCAAACCAGTCTGAGAATCTATGATTCATTTAGTGTACTCCCTCTATGTCTCAAAAATACACTCAATGCTGCCACTTTTCCTATGCAAAACACAATGTACAATATGTACACGTTTGGCAACATGTGCTTTTGGTTTTCCACTTTCCGTATCATTTCTAAAACCATCATAGGGAGATTTGGAAATGCACACTCAGCCCTTCATCAGTTCTTAGTTCTCTGAGCTAAGACAAAAAACAGTGACAAAAAAAACCCAAAACCACCCCAAGAAAAGCAAAAGCCTCAACTTGAAGTGTCCTGGGATAAGTTTTAAAAGGTTTGTAAGACAAAAGAGTGCAAACAGCATGTAGCATGAGAAAGGCTTAATGCTCAAAGAAACACCTTTCAAAACGAATATGTCTGCTGGAGCTGCAAAAGCTCCTTTAGCTCCAGCCTGCATTAACACTTTTGGACAGCCTAGTGCCTCTGAGACTTGACTGAGCAAATATTTCGAATACATTTTCTTTGTGGTGCTCCAGATTGTCAATCTTTACATAGCAGCAAGAGCAGATGCTCTTTAGAAAACATTATATGAATCTCAGCAGGTAAAATTAAGAAAAAAAAGAATGAAATCTGTTTTTTTTCCACCTTTAACTATATGTAGATTCTGATCAGTGATAGTGATTGAGTATACAGATCTTCTAGATATATAATGCATTGAAATACCATTCCCTGGGGGAGAAGAAGGGTTCCACAACCAGGGATCATGCCCCCTGCGGTGATGGGAGCCAGGCCTGGGAACCCTACGCGTGTTGGATGCATGGCAGCATCCTCAGGATAAAAGCCAGGACAAGTCCCACGCGGCAAGGAGGACAAAGATCTTCATCTATGGGGCGAGGCAGCTGTGACCCAGAGCAGTGAGGGGGTCCATGCTGGCTTTCCATGCCAATGGCTACACAGAGACATTTCCCATGGAGTAACTACCTTTCCCATTGACACCTTCAGCTTCTGATACAAAACAAGCTGCTCTCTGGTTTTAACATGCATTTCCTTAGGTCTGTCTTCATTTAACAGGCCCTGCTGATACCTTCTACATTACTACACCAACTTACTTTAAGAAGGCTCCAGAACATATCCCAGCTTATTCTTGAAGCAACCAGGACAACCTACACCATCAGGAAAGTATCTCTATGGTAATTAACATAAAGTGAGCAGTAAAGGGCCGATCAGGGGAACGGAGCCCAAACACCTCCCCGGTGGTGCACGCAGAGGTTGCCTGTGGTTTCCTTCTTGTTGGGGTACTTTTGGTGACCGAAACCATCAAGTGACAGCCCTTGAGTGAGGAAAACCATTCAGTTCACACCTCCCACCAACCACAGCGCTGAGTGCATTGGTACCTGCAGGCAAGGCTATTTACACTCCTTTACACACTGAAGAGCTGCCATGGTTATTTGTTCAAAGACTTCTCCAAAGTCATAGAATCACAGAATAGTTAGGGTTGGAAAGGACCTTAAGATCATTCAGTTCCAACCCCTCTGCTATGGGCAGGGACACCTCCCACTAAACCATGCCACCCAAGGCTATGTCCAACCCGTCCTTCAACACTGCCAGGGTTGGAGCATTCACAACTTCCCTGGGCAACACATTCCAGTGCCTCACCACCCGCACAGTATGATTTTCTACTGGGGTTTACAAATTTTCAGCTACCAACAGGGAAATGACTGTGGCCACAAATGCTGTGTTCACCCAGGTACCGCTTAGCTGAGCTGCTGTGGTCCCACCGACAGAGACCAGGGAGAGGCCCATATCCATCCTCATCCCTTCCCTCCTGGGTCATAGGGAGGATTCAGGAAGGCAGAATTGCAGCCCATGTGTTTCAAGTATGTGCTGCTCCATCCCTGGCAGTGTTCAAGACCATGTTGGACAGGGTTTGGAGCAAGCTGCTCTAGTGGAAGGTGCCCCTGCTCGTGGCAGGGGTTGGGACTGGATGAGCTTTAAGATTCCTTCCAACACAAACCATTCTACAATGATTCATTCATTCTGTGATTTGCCTGAGATATTAGCACCTGAATTAACTGATTAGGTCTCCCTGAATCATACCAGAGCATCATCTGCACAGGATTGCCTCAGCATCCTCCACATTTCCTCTTTTCTTTAATTCTGCATCACAATTATACACTACAGAGTTTTCTCATTAAGACCATTTACATAAGCAAATGCAACTCAGTGTAAACAATCAGCAACATGTTATTGCATGAAAATGTGCAATTAATCCACAAGCTCTCCTAAAGACTATTGTATTAAGGAAGAATCTGTGTCCACGCTGGTGCCTTCCTTAGTTACCTATTTGTGCTGTTGAAATGCAAGTGGCAGCAAGGTTGGAATGTGTGTACACTCCATCCTGACAGCACATCATCCTTCATTCTGCCTAGGCAGCCAGTGTTCCACGCTCTAGGGTTTACCTCCCAGAACAGTAGGCTGAAGGGGGGGAAAAAGGCATCAAGCCTCACACCACTGACTAACCTTTACCACTGTCAATCTATTTGTTCCTCTTCCAAATCAGAAAATCACAAGCCAAAAGTACCCTTCATAAATACTTGCAAAAGGTGAAACAAAGATCAAAGTCATACACTAAACAGCTCCCTATTCTTGCTATGGTTTATTTGTTTTCCTCAAGCATTAGAGGGGCATCAGGAGGCTGTGATGATTTTTAATGCTTCTGGCATTCCAATGCTACCCCAAATCTTCCTTTGCAGTTTATTTTTAAGTGTTCTCTATTATGGGGCAACAAAGAGCTATTCATTCTGCCTAGCACAAACCTTAGTTTTGATTAAGCACTTCTGGTAACCATTTTAGGGTGCTAAAATCTATCATTGCATTTAATTATGCTTGTTTTTTTATCGTCTTCCTTATTGCTCATTAAATTACTAAAGATGCTTCTGCGGTTTGCTCTTAAGAAAGGATCCAGCAAGCAACACATGCTGGTGAAAGGTTGCTCAGGTTTCTGCAGCATCTGAAGCTGTCAGCATAGATTCACTGATTTTGTTTTATCAAAGGGTAAGCAGCTCTCCTGAAACCCTGGCACTTTGGTCACCAAAGTAATAGTCACATAAAAGAGGCCTTCTAAGGTATGAGGTTTGGTGAGCAGCGTTATTCCAGAGTTCAAAACATTTGGAGAAACCTTTCTATAATTCAAAGCTGAGCAAATCATTGTGGTTATGAACATGGAGAGAATCCCAAAATGGTTTAGGTTGGAAGGGACCTTAAAGCTCATCCAGTTCCAACCTCTGTCATGTGCAGGGACACCTTCCACTGGAGCAGCTTGCTCCAAGCCCCCATGTCCAACCTGGCCAAGTCACAAAGTCTTCTGATGAGTATGAAGCATCCTTCCAACCTCTTGAGCTGCTCCAGAATCAAGGCCTCTTTCCTGCCCCATCCAATGCTGGGGCAGCAGCATTTTGGCAGCATGGTGTAGCCTGGGTCATCAGGGTTTGCTTTGCATCTAGGTGAGCTTCAACACAAACACAAGTTCCTTTTCTAACACTGCCTTATTCCTTTGCCTAGCCTGTCAAGTGAGGTGGAAAATGGTGATCACAATGTACATGGCTCTATTAATTCAGTAATAAGATTACCAACTGATGCTAAGAAGGAGAAGGTTTTATCTCTATTTAGATATTTTATGTAATATTGAAGCCACATTGGTATTTAAACATTATATTACACTGTGGTTTTGTAATCTCGAATGAAACCTATTCAGTTAATTCTCCAAGCTTCATTATGCTCTCAAATTCCCTTTAAACTGTTTTTGTGATGAACTATATTTACTTAACTGCAGAACGGTGAGCAGCCCATGTGAATACAGAAGGGATTTCCCCCACTCACAGGTTTATGCACTCTACTTTTTATCAGCTTAGCAAATAACATGGCTCAAAGGTTTTACAGGTTTCTGCTTTCTCAGCTGTCACCTTTCTGCAAGAGGCTATCTTTGCTTTCCGTTTGAGCCACCTTCCAGGCACATCCCAAGCAGCAGCAGCTGGCAAATGCAGCTCTATGGGGCAGGATCCGCTGCGGCTTTGGGAATTCTCTGTGTGTGGGCTGGAGCTCTGCATGCCACCACAGCAGGGAGACACTCAGCATCCTGAATGTGAGGCTCTCAGGGTATGTGAGATGATAGATGTGGTGCTGGCACCATATAATCATAGAATGGGCTGAGAGGCACCTTAAAGCTCATTCAGGGACACCTTCCACTAGAGCAGCCAGCTCCAAGCCTCATCCAACCTGTCCTTGAACTCTTCCCATGGGCTGTTTAAAGCTTAGCTTTTCAGATGCTGGACCAAATATGGCCAAACCTCTGCCATCTTCACCCAGGCAAAACACCTTCCTTCCCTCTATTTGTGTCTCTGAAACCAGCAGTGAATAAACACTTATTTTCCCATCTCTGCTATCTGCATTTTGACTGAACAATGAGAACATCGTTGAAACTGCAGCATCCGTCACCTCTGGGTTTTGCCATGTGCTGACACATTCCCTTTTACCCCTCCCAGGGGGTAGAGATGCTGAAACCAGGGCTTCAGAGGAGGCCAGCCTGAATGGCCAGGTTGAGCTGGGTTGGTGCAGGTCCAGAGGGGCCATATCCCAGTGGCTCCAATGCACCTCATGGCAGCGAGGCTGATTATCAGTGCAGGGATGCTCAGCTCCTGCTGCAGTGCCCTCAATCACTACTGGGTACAGAAAATAACAAACCCAAGCTGGAAACAGAAGGAAGTGGGTGAGGAGATAGGAAAACATCAAGAAATGCCATAAAAGGTTCATCCACATCTTGCTTATGACTGCAAAACCAAACCAAAGACTGCTCTGAACGGTCCTTCCCCCTTATCTTTGGACCCTGCATCCTCAGAGCTGGAGCCCACCTTCAGAGCCTGAAAGGCACAACGAAACAATTAGCCATGCTCCATAAAGCTGCCTCCATCCAGCCACACATGGCTCTTCCCAGCACCTGCAGGACACCAAATCCTGGGTTGGTAGGAGTCCAGCAAAGACTGCCCCCATGAGCTGCAGCAGCAAAGGTCCACAGGGTCCAAGATGGCATTTCCAAAGGTGGGAGCAGCCAGAGATCCATCCCTTTAATCAATACCCAAACTGGGCTCAGTGTGTTTAGGGACACCATTGAGTGATCCCCAGTCTTTCCCATGTCGGGTATCCTAATGCACCATCATTGAGGCATTGCCACTACAGCAAGCAGGACTGGGAAGCAAGCTGCATCACTTGAGGGAAGGAGGGAAAGAAGCACGAGGAGAGGAGTATTAATAGGCAATTACTGTCAGGACAGCACACGCTGGAGAAGTGATCGGTGCTCTCTTCTCTAGAAAGCTTTCCCTTCCATCTCCACTCTTATCTCTCCTCTGGGAAAACCAGGAGGAGAAGCACAAACCTCCTGAGTGCTGCTCAACTGCCTGGCAGGAGCCCACAAATCCCAGGGCCTGTGTCCCCCAACCAGACACATCTCACCTCCCTCTGCCCCAGCCCAGATCCTGAAAGGATGCTCTCCCCGGACTGGGGCTGCACAGATAACAGGAGTGTTTGTCTGGAGCTGGTCCTCCAAGGGGTGCAGAGATCAGACCACGGTGGTGCTGGTGGGCCACATCCACAGCCATGTGTGAGCTGAAACAGCACAGCCACTGTTTCATCAGTTATCTGCCTTAAACAGCTCCTTCTCCCTTACGATTGCTGCACTGCATTTCTACGCTCAGATGGGCAGGCACAGGATGTCGAGGCTCTATTTAGCCAAACACAGCCTGTAGTGAATGGTGCCTGCAAGTGGGAAGGAGCTTTTGGCAGGGATGCAGTTGGGGTCTTAGCAGGGACTGCAGTGTTTTAGCAGCTCTTGGGAACTCTCAACTGAAACACAGTGTGATTTGATTGCTGCAGTGCCTCCCTGCTGCAAACAGCCACTCACCTAGATGCCATCCCTGGGAAGAGCCACTTTGCTATTCCTCACGCTGCATTCCATACAGTGCTGGTATCTTCTGCCTTTGTGCTAGGATCATAGGTGGATGCAAACCCAACACACATTAAAGCTTAGCAGATGCAAGCAGCACCAACCCTCACCCTGCCTGGTCTCACCTCTGTGAGCTGTCCCATCCAACCTGAACACCTCCATGGGCTAGTGGGGTTGCTGATCTCCTCGCTCCTTACCTCTCTGATCCTCCCTCCCATCACTCCAGGCTTCCCATCTCCCAGGCACTAATCCAATCTCCCCCACAGCTGCTCCAGGGCTCTGATCTTCCCTCTTCAGCTGCTCCAGGCATGGGTGTTTTCCCTTTGGCTTCCTTAAGACTCTGATCTCCCCTCCTCGTCTGCTCCCATCTGCACCCTCACTGTCCTCCAGCCATGGACAAAGCCCCAACTGCACAACGCCTCTGCCTGCAGGATGGGTGCTACCAGGACCCTGCTCTCTGGTGACTCCATGCACAAGAGGAGGTCTTAGGCACACAAGCAGGATGCCCCAGCAGACACACACTTGCATTATATTCACCGTGCAAAGCAGTTTGGATCTCCAGAATCGCCCTGTTGACTCTTACAGGCACCATGCATGCACACTTTGGACCCTGTAATTTATCCACGTGGATGCTGAAACCCGTAACATGTTCATATGCTGGTAGTGGGTGGTAGAGGGAGATGGTGTCCCTGCTGCTCCCTGAAAGAAGCTGCACCTCCACCAGAGCCCTCCACTTTGCTGCTCCAAGTCCAGAATGATTTACAAAAGAAAATCAGTATTTTCATGCTTTTTCCTCCTCCCCAAGGATTATTCTCTATTTTTCAATGGAAAAGGGGAGTCTCCCATGCCCACAGACTCCAGGAATGGGGCACTGAGCAAAACCCCGGTGGGCTCACAGCAGAACTCCAGGCACTGGCATCATCTTAGGAATATGCAAAGGAAACAGGCTTCTGATGTGCAGCACCTCCTTCTTCACAGCACCAGTCACTGCCATGCCCATAAACTTCACTCCACCATGGGCCAGGATGAGAAGATAAGTGGAAGAACGAAGAGGTTTTGAAGAGAGGTTCTCCATCTTCCGAGTGATGTGGACAGAGCGGGAGGACTGTGCCAGGCCCAATTACAGTACAAAGCACTATGCGCACAGCTCTGGTTTGGTGCTCCAGAGAAGCGAGTACCTTTGTTCCCCATCAGCAGCTCCATGCTGGCACTTTTCCTGCCCTAACTAAAACCGTTAACAATTTCACTTGAGTAAGAAACAGACCCATAAGATCCCAGGAGACTTGGAGGGGAAAGCAGGGGAAGCAGCATCACCACTGCCACAGCCACATGAGCTGCTCCTGAGAGCAGGAAAGGACCTTCCCCACATTGCTGCCTTCTGCACTGCAAACTGCGTTGCTCTGAAGCCAAAGGGTGGGAGAAGAGTGATCTCCCTTCCCAAGAACATCTCCCTGCTAATCACAATGCATTACCAGCTAAAGCAGTTTCATAATGAAGCAATAAGACCCAATGAAGTTGATGTTATCGTACCATAATTGGCCATGTCAGGCAGCCAGATGCCTCAAGGCAAAAGCAAAAGCTGTTTAACGTACCAAGAAGGTCAATCAGCAGATAATGTCCATTTCCTCTGAACTGATTGCCCCTGTATTGGCCATTTCACTGAAGGAGCTTTCAACATTTTCATTCATGACGGTGTACACACTTGTACTCATGGTAAAAATGCTCCCAGCTTGTAACAGCACTTTGAGTTCTTCAAGCAAAAGTAAATAAATGAAGCAGCCTGAGTACAGGCTCAGAGAAGCCAAGCTCTGAGCAAGCAGTGATTACTGTAGGAGGGACCAATAAACTGAGTTTCATCTCAATCAGAACTTCAGGTAACCAACACATCAGTGCTGTTCAGCCACCAAAACAAATGCAAGTTGTACACAGGAACCTGCTGCCAGATGGTCACAGCAATAGAGAAGTCACTGCCCCTAATCCAGTGTGTGCATCCAGGAGCTGCTGCACATGGAGCTGCAGGGAGATGGGGAAAGTGATCTGGCATTGCCCATGCTCCATCCCAACATGGGCTGCCAAAGGCACTTAGATAATGATGGAGACAGCAGCTCCCATGCCAGCAAGATGAGCCCCTCACGGCTGGTAGGAGGCACATGGGGACACAGTACTCATTGGCTGTACCGCCTGCAGGATCCATCTCTTGCTAAAGGCATATTCACATGAACCACCCCATGGCACTTCCCTCCATCAGCTCTTGAACTGATGGTAACCACCTAAAAATAGGTATGCATGCAGAAGAGAACTGGTACAGCCAAAAGCCAGGCTTTGTGTAGTCATATAAGACATCTGGTCAGATGAAACAGCTATAACCATGCCTGCAAAAGCCATGTTCCCTCTAACGTGGATAAAACTGAGGTTGCTGCCATTTTGTAGCAAAGAAATTGAAAGCAATCGTACCCCTTCATGAGAAACACGAAGCAGGGCAGGACACACTCCCACTATGAAAGGAGGAAACTGAGGCAGGGAGAAATGACATGCGATACCTGTAGGTAAAAGGAGAGCATGACCCAGCCTGCTTCAAGGCCATCCCTAAATACTGGTAGGATGACTCTCAGCCATATTGCTCAATTGTATAGGACTTATTAATAAAAGGTGGTCATTTCCTTTCTCACCTAAAATAAAATGATCTTGGAGGCTTTCATATACTGGAATAAAGAGGGAAATTTTCATGTTCCTGGAGGACTTTCCAGCAACAAATGGAGAAGACATCGACATCACCATGATGATAAACCTGTTCAGGCCAAGACAGGCAAGAAAAAAGGAGCATAAAGGTAAGGAAGGGTCTATACTCAGAGGGATGATCACAGCACATGGAGACTGCTACAGTCATAGAATCAATAAGGTTGGAAAAGACCTTTAAGATCAAGTTCAGAAAATGAGACAGCCCACAAAAGGTCCCAGAGAAGTGAGCAGAGGACCTGAAGCCCAACATTCCCTCCTTCACCTGCAGTGCTCAGGGCAGGAGAAAGCCCTGTGGCTTCGTATCTTTCCCAAGCAAGAGCTGTGAACACCCACATTTTCAGTCACCTTTTACAAAACAGCGGATTCTGGTGCTTAATGGTCCAAAACTCTCCAAGAAATGGTCCAAATTGGTAAATTTTTACCAACATTCATCAGCATCTCTGCCTTTAGCCAGACACCGCAAATCCACTCGACATTTGTCCTGGTACCTTCTTTCAATGCCCATCACCACGCTCTGGACCTGAGTACCTTTGGAGTTGGGATGCTCAGAGCCAGCCCCATACTCAGTGGGCACCCATTTCCTTCCTGCACTCACGTCTGATCCAGACAAAACCCAAGAGGGAAGAGGAAGCTGGAACTACAAAGCTGCTTCTTTTCTCCCAACCCTATCCTGGCAGCAGTAGCTCCTGTTGGCTTCCCATAGGAATCTTGCCCAGGAATCCTGCACAAAGCCTCTCTGATAAAACAGGTATCTGCTGCTGTGACATGGGAAAGCCAGCACCCAAGGACCAGCTCCAAGCATCCCAAGGGAATGTGAAGCCAGAGGAAGGATTTCTCACAGCAAAAGGTCTGCTCCACACATGAGGCTGATGGATCCCTGCCCCTTTCCATCCATACACGTTTTCCTCCTTCCTGATATTAACAATCTTGAGTGATACAGAAATTCCTCCAGATAAAGCAGCACAAAGGCTCTGATTCAGCATGGAAGTTGGATCTTCTAATTGTATTAGGGATTTATACACCGAGTTAGTAAAATACCATATGGCCCTTGTAATGCAGGCTGGTTTTGCCTTGGCAGGCTGTATAAGCTGCTAACAGCAGACAAGGTCATAACATGGTCTCTTTATCACTACTTTATGCTCTGTATCCCAGTCCAGCTTTTACTGTATGTCATCCAGCAGAGACTGGATGTACTTGCTAACCTCTTGCCTTTCCCAAAGGATTCCCATTTCCAAGTCCTCTGGCAGAAGCACAGTCCCTGCGTTGCCTTCAAAGCCATTACTGCTTTCTCTGGACTTAAACCATTAAAACCAGATTCATTACTGCTTTGTCTGGATTTAAACCAGGCATCATCCTGGATGCAAACCATATTCTAAACACCAATTCCAGTTTCCATCCTGGTTCACAGGAATGTCTCTATCCTCTGCTCTGCACATCCTCACTGGAGCCCCAGCCTAGCAAGCATGCAGTCTCCTTTTGAGAGGTGCCCAACCTCCATGGACCCAAGGGATGGGACTTCCTCTGAATTGGACCAATAAAAGCAACAAATCAAACTTGCCCACTCATATATACCCCTTGCTTTGGGGTCCATAGTGGTTGGTTGGCCACCCTTGCTCAAGACCACCTTGGGGAACATGTGGGATATCAAACCAGACACAGTGCTTGTGCCATGTCCCGCCACTGCCAGTCAAAGCAGATGGAAATCAATGAGGACGAGCTCATTCTCCTCTCCTCATTCATCATTTCTAGCCTGACATGATACATATCAGCCCAGCAAGCAACTTCTATGCAAGCAACCAGAGCAGAAATGCAAACACTGCACTTGTGCCTAAGCAAATCTATTAAATATATCAAATAAATCTGCCAAATGAATGAAGTGGCCAAAAAAAAGGGGAAAGGGAACAGAGGACGTCTGCTCTCAACTATACCTTTAAACCTCTCAACCAGCATCTCTCTAAGCCTACCTCTGCCCACTGAATGCCACACAACATGCCCTGAGGAGACAGAACAAGGGCTGTGAGCACAACTGCTCACCGCACAAGGCAGGATTCCTACAAAACCTCCTGGTTTTCAGCTTGGCCTCAGGAATTACCATCATTTCACAGGATCAGAGCCCTGCACTCCTCTTAAATGAGTCACCTGCAGGTCTCCCTGCCCTGCTTTTCCCCATGATAACGTCCATCTGAAGGGCAGAAGTGGCAGGTGCGAAGCTTTCCAAAGGTGATCCTTCCTTTGTTTTCCTCGGGAAATCAATCAAGTTTCCCAGGGAAAAATAAGCCAGTGTTTATTCCAGGAGTGGTTTCTCACCAACACACTCCAAGTACAGAACATAATGACAGAGGCAGGGAGCAACCATTCTGTCACAGCTGCATGGCCAGCGCGCAGCCGGCCTCCTGCCTGAACTACAGACATTCACTTTAGGAAATCACTGCAGCAAGCTATAAATGATGCATGAAAATTAAATGAGAGAACTCCAACCAAGGCATGAATCCCTAGCCACATGGCAGGGGAGGGCAGCCGAGGGGCAGACAAAGCAGAGGCAGACTGAGCCCTGTGCATTGGGGAAACCAAAACAACCTCCCCAGCACTCTGCTTCTGAAAGCCGGAGCTGAGCTTCAGGAGGTGGTTGAAACCACCTCAGTTTGAAAGGTCTGAATACCCCAGAACAAGGGGAGAAATCAGGCTTTCTCCAAAGCACAAGGTATGTCCAGGGACACCACCCCTGTGCTGAGATTAATTTTACGGAGAGGTATTATCCATGGCCATGGGTTCTCTTATATACATCAAAAGCCCTGGTGCAGCCACACAGCAGCGAGCGGCAATGGCATGCAGGACCTAGGGGATGACACACAAGACCAACCCATGCTCTGCCCCAAATACTGTCCAGTTAAGATTTAATGACTGCACAAGGGCTTAGTCCATGCCTCACCACTCCTCCTCTTCTTTCTTCACAACCACCATAGGCATTTCTACAGCAGCACCGTACAGAAAAGCATGAATGTGGGGCACTGCTAGAGGACTGTCATCCTAACTGGTCCACGACTGCCCAGCTATCAGGAATAACCTGAGCTTTTAGGGCAACTAAGGCTTGCACCTTGAATTCAAGCCAAGGTAGCTCATAGGCAAGCTGCCAGCCCAACACAAAGGCACTTGGTCACACTGGGATGTAGGGCCATTGGCTTCTAAGAAACAGGACTTGCATCTGAAATGGGGGTCAGAAGAGGATGTTCTTCCAGGGTTTTATTATTTAGCCTTAATATGTAAATGGCTGATGGACAACACATCTTCTCCAGAGATGGAGTAGAAGAGCACAACTCCTGTTCATGACTCTCACATCGCTCCCAAACTCAGCAACACCACAGCCAGCATCAGTGCTGGCCAGAGAAAGACAACAGCAAGAGATCAGGGCTGTGACTGCTTTTCAAACACAGGACTCAATGAGATGTTTATGCAGGGACCAGAGAAGCGATAAGCCAAATCTTACTCATACAAGCCTGGGCTTCCTTACACAAACACAGCTCCGAATGAAGCCAACAGGCTGTTCTCCCATAACATCTGCAGAACAAAATTGCTTTAATTGCTCCAGATACAATAGCCAAACCTTAGACCCTAATCTGGCTGCCTAATACTCTTGCTTGGTTGAAAATAACTCTTGTGAAAACAACCAGCTGGGACAGAGCTTAACAGGCAGCAGCATGGAGCAGGATGGGTCTCACCCCACAGCCTGAGCCTAGAGGCCCTGCAGGGATCCCTACCCAGGAGGCAAGAGCTGTTGCTAACCCCTGCTGACCTCTGCAACTCCTCTCCCTGTGGCCATAATGAACTCCCAAACTCCCTCCCTGGACACCTTGCTATAAAGGGGAATGTTTGACTCGCTCCCTAAAATCCACACATCTCTGATCAGATGTCTTATGTGGGACTGGTTCTACCAACTCCCCTTTCCTTTCTGCCCCTTGTCTGGTCAATGGATGCGGGAAGGCAAGCTCCTCTGCTCACCACATAGAAAATCAATGTCTGGACTGTCCATGACAATCAGCTGGCTCCCTAGAAAATGTCATAACACAGACAATAAATACCCATCATCATCATCTCAGATTCCTGCTGACTGCATAACATGGGTCATGGCCAAGTATCCATGGCCAAACTTGTGGTGCCTGGAGTTACATATCCAAATAAAGAGCTGGACTGTCACAGCGCTACCCACATTGTGTCCCATCAATAACAGGATCCAGCTGCTAACAGAAGACAAACCATGACGAGGACATGTGCACACATCCAAACAGCGAGGTGCTTGATTAGATGCTGAAACACCAGTGTGAAGATCAGCTCTGAAATCTCCTTAACCTCTTTTCTGTGTGCATTAAATAAACCCAATGCATCCAAAATGATAACGCAAGAAGAATGCTGCATGTATATAAGAGGAGTGAATCATTAAAGAAATTCCAGGTGGATTTTATTTTTCTTCTTTTGTCCATGATACTTCCTGCAGAAAATTTGTTCTTGTAAGAAAAGTATTTAGGAATGGTCAAGGATATTGGGTTTTCCCCAAAAAGACTTTGTTTTCTTGAAGCATTCCAGGTAATATACAGATGAATTGCCAAAATAACCAACCAAGTTTGATTTTGGAGCATTCTTTTTCCATGAAAAGAAGAGAATAAATTCTCAGCAAACTCTAAATCACAGAGAAAAGGGATAACTATTGGTGAAACAGTGACCTTTTGAACGGCTTTTTTAATACTCCCTAAAATGTGCTGAGCAGAAAAAAAAGCAACCCAAAATCACAAACCAGCGCCTCATCTTGGGAAGTATATTGAAACCAGACAGAGAAATACATGCCAGCTTTATATTTGTGTCCCTTCAAAGATGAGTTTTGACTTCCCTAAGCTTTCAGAGTGCTCTTTTGCCTGTCTCAGCCCCAAGCCAGCCCATGCGGTTCACGGATCACACCAGCCACATCACAAGCCCTAATCCAGCACGTTTGTTCTCGGCTGACGCAACACATCCCAATGTATAAATGCCTTCAGAAAACACAGCTTCCCTGCAAAACATTGTTCTTCTCTCACTGAACACAATGCAGGTTTTAGGAGAGAAGATATGCCATGTTTTCCCGGATCACTGGGAGAGAAGTACATGGAATTCACCTTCTCTCCCATGTCTGTGGATGCTCGTGTGCTGTCCCAAGTGCCACTGCCCCCAAACCTCCTCAGCCTGGCCCCCAGGGGACCTGGCAGTGCAGTCAGAGGGGTTGGAAGCTGACTTGGAATTGGTATTATTACCGATAATAAAACCAATATACTTCAATAATAATACCAAAATACCCAATATATAATTTGTTATTGTTATTATTATTACTCCTGTTATTCCTATTCTTCAATCTTTCATTATAAATAATAATAATAACTTGTGGCACCTCTGCTTACCACTGTCCTCTTGCCAAATCCTAGACAAGAGGATAAAAGCTATATAGCCATTCACTCAACACTAACTCTGCCAAAATCTGAGCTGTCCCAGGACTCATCCTCCATTCCCAGTTTTAGCGGCTGTTTGCAGCTCAGAGATTCAAGTCCCTTTTGATCCAGACTTTTTTTCCTTTCACCATCACAGTTGGAGCACATCATAGAATCATAGAATAGTTAGGGTTGGAAAGGACCTTAAGATCATCTAGTTCCAACCCCCCTGCCATGGGCA
>JASSUY010038557.1:0-66327 GCA_032466535.1 Forpus xanthops | reverse complement strand
GCTCATCCATTTTCCCCTTCTTGAAAATGGGGGTTATATTTCCCTTTTTCCAGTCATTGGGAACTTCTCCTGACTGCAAAGACTTTTCCAAATATGATGGACAGTGGTTTAGCAACTTCATCTGCCAGCTCCTTCACAACCCGCGGATGGATTTCATCAGGTCCCATGGACTTGTAAACATTCACGTTCCTAAGATGATGTTGAACCAGATCCTCTCCTAGAGTGGGCCCAAGGTCTTCATTCTCACTGTCCCTGCATCTGCCTTCCGAGACTTGGGTGGTATGGTCAGAGCATTTTCCAGTGAAGACTGAGGCAAAGGAGCCATTAAGAACCCCAGCTTTCTCCATATCCATGGTAGCTAGTTCTCCCGATACATTCTGAAGAGGTCCCATGCTGTCCCTAGCCTGTCTTTTATTTACAATGTACCTATAGAATCCCTCCCTGTTATTCTTAACAGCCCTAGCCAAGTTTAATTCTAACTGGGCCTTAACTTTCCTAACCTGCTCCCTAGCTTCCTGTACAACATCCCTGTATTCTTCCCAGGCCACCTGTCCTTGCTTCCACCTTTTATAAGTATTTTTTTTCCTTTGAATTTTCCTCAGCAGCTCCTTGTCCATCCTAGGAGGTCTCCTGGCCTTCCTGCAGTACTTCCTTCTAGTAGGGGTGTATTGCTCCTGAGCTTGCAGCAGGTAATCCTTGAATATCAACCAGCAGTCTTGGGCCCCCCTGCTCTCTAGGGCTGTATCCCATGGAATCTTACTGAGCAGGTTCCTGAAGAGGCCAAAGTCTGCTCTCTTGAAGTCCAGGGCAGTGAGCTTGCTGCACGCCCTTCTCACTGTCCTGAGGATCTCGAATTCGATCATCTCATGATCACTGCAATCAAGGCTGCCCTGGAGTGTCACATTTCCAACCAGCCCTTCCCTGCTGGTGAGCACGAGGTCAAGCATGGACTGTGAAGACTCAAAGGACTCACACTGTCACCACAAAGAAGAGCATCACTCTTGGTATTGTCACTTGGAGTATGATGGAAAGTGCAAAGAGAAAGCTACTGTTCAGTCTACTGGTTAGCTTGAGCCAGTAGTATATCGGTATAAGCATCATGAGAAGACATGTTTTGGTTTACCTCTCTGACCTAACTAATGAGTGTTCAGTGGTAAGCAGGTGGTAGACAGGTGTAAACTAACAATGTTGGTCATGCCAGCTCATTTTCTGGATCATCTCACCCAGCAGCTGCAAAAATACTCTGTTCCCTTGGTTTGGAGCTGAGTAAAAATGTTCGTGACACCCACAATCTTTCATGCTTTAGCCAGAAGAAACAAAGTCACTTCCTCAAGCTCATGCAAAGCCTTATCTCTTGCAAAATCCCTTATTTAAGGTTTATAGGAGCTCATGGGCATCAGGAAAAGCTTGAATGCTACAAAATCAGGGCAATTTTTTGGCCATAGTATGTAGGTCCTGCAGTATGCACAAGTCTTTTCAAAAATAAAAAGTATGGTACTTTCAAAATTTCCTCCATTATAATTTGTTTTATTGTCATTTTATGATCAATTGGAGGCAATGACTGTGGAAATGTTGATAACTGATCATGAGTCCTTGGACAACAAGCTGCTTGGCTTGTCATCTGGCTGACACTGCGAGCAACACAAATGCAGTTTGATATAGGGACACTTAATAATTTTCTGTCTGCAACTCTTAAAGGTTTCTTTTATAAATTGGTTCTGGCTGTGATCTCTTTTTTCTGAAAATTGAAGAAGCTGGCAGTATTTCACAATTGTAAATGAGTGCTACTCTTCTCTTTCTCTTTTGCCTATTACCAAGATTCTGCTTACTAGTTCTCATCTGCCATGTTTTCATCTAAGTACATTTTTAGTGAAAAGCTAAAATAAAGACGTGAGCAAAGGATCCTGATCAGGTTGCTTTTGATTGAATAAGCATATCTGGGAAGAGTATTTTTGCTTTTTCAAAACAAAATATGCAATAAATATATCAGAAAAGAGTGAAAATACTGATATTTGCATTCTTTTTAAAAAAAAAAGTAGCAAGAAGAAGCTGATAAGTTAATCAGAAATACAGGAAATCTGCTTATTTTGCAATTCCATACATAAAGAAGAGAATGATAATCTTTTCTCAGTGTAAATCTTAAGGAAACATGCTAACAAAAAAGAACTCCGGGATTTGATACTGCTGGAATGTCCACATCCTGTTGGTGTGAGCTGCAGATCCTACCTTGCTGTTTCATGCTAAGATTTGCTTCCCAAGGAACCAGGGGTGCAGGATGAGAAGCTGCCATATGGTCAGGACATATGAACAGAGAGAAGCTTCTGGCCAAATTCTGCAAAAATTCCCTGATTTGAAAAGAAGTTCTCTGATTTCATAGCAACATATATAAGAAATAACTGATACAATAATCCTGCACAAGATTAAGTTACCTGTTAACCAAACATCTGCCAAACTATCCACTTCACATTAACCAGTGGTATCCAGAATGTCTCTCATGACTGGCAGCAAATAGAGTGCTGCATTCAAATGTCGTTTCTGTATTTTAAACATCAGTCACATTCACGTCACAAGGTAAAATGGTGCAGGAACTGATGCGTGAAAGCTAAATGGCACAGACTGGTTCTCATCCTTATGACTAAACTCTCTCTAGCTTTCAAACCAGAGTTGCTGTATTCCAGCTGCCCACAGACAGCTTTTGGTTCATGCTAACATCTGAAACATAAAAAGAATTGCTTTAGAGAGTGATTGTGACCTTAGAAAAATTATACCAGCAACCATGCTAACAACTGAGCAATCTGGAAGATTGCCTATATCCTGCTTTAAAAAAATAGACAGACAACAACAGTAAAGTGGAAAATTAAGGATATGGAATAAAAAGGAGTAGAGATAGAAGGAGAGTTAAATACTGAAAAATGAAGAAGAATTCAAAAGAATCCCAACTGTGGTGATCTAATTAATTAAACTAATTATATGCATAATTAAATTTAAATTATCTCAAAAAACCAGCTGCATATAGCTAATCCTCTTTTTTATTAAAAAAACCTCTTTACACCTAACAGAGCAGCAGTAACCATGGCAGAGTTAATAATGGGCTTTCCTTTAGCTTGTGCACAGAGTGAACTCAACAGTGCTGCCAGTACAATAAAAATCAATGAAAAGTATATGAATTTGCTAAGCATCTTCAAGTAAACAAAGAAGACACAATCTTGCTCTGTGCCAGAGGAAGTTTGGGGCACACCAGGGCAGACTTAAGGGCTGACCGGGGCAGAATCAATGCTCATCACTCAGCAATGTCAATGCTGAGCCACACAACTCCAAACTGAAAATTAATCTATAAGCTCAGATAATTTCCCCTTGTTTTAGAGCCTGCGTAGAGAATCAACATGGATAGAGCAGCTTTAACTGAAACACAGTGCTACTATGTGAGTGTAGTAGCAGGTGTGTATTTCGGAAGACCTGGGTGCAACTAGTAACCTCTTCAAATCTACAGCTAGGGTGGATAACACCAGTCCTTAGTTCTTCATTGATAATGTTTATACTTGCAAACTGATTGTTCTTGGCCTCCTACCCCACAGCTGGGTACATATGGCTCAAACGCAGTTGCCCTACAAGCGGTGTTTGGCGTCATACGAGATGCCCTGGACTATCTGCACTCAGAGCAGCCATGTGCAACAGCAGATTAGAGATGACATGTGCCTGTTGGATTGGCAGGCAGCATTTAGTTTTGCAAAGATGGGGGTGTAGGGTGGATTTTATGCCTGTTAACTGTAGACAACTGAAAGATTAGTTCAAGCTCTCTCTACAGGATAAACAGAGGCACTAAAATAGACTAACAAGTACCAGTCTGTTATCTAATTACACATGTCACAGATCAAACTTGGGAGATACAAGTCTCTCCTCACTGATTACTAAAGGAGATTAAGCTAAACAAAGGATTTTTAAATTTATTACTTTAAAGGAATATGATGTTCTTGTGCCTTTAGAAAAACAGCTATACCTTTCTTCTCTGAACCACAAATTCAAGGCCCTTCCTGTCTAGCAGCTGTATATAGTCGCCACACACTGCACTGCTTAGCAGAGCCAATTTACTTCTGGATTAGAGCTAATTTACACTCACACTGTTCAGGCATACAGAAATTGAATGGTCCCATCAGCCTGGAACACAGCACACGCTGCTGAACGCTGCCAGGAGCTGGGTAATGAAGTCACTGAGGAGCACGGGGTGCAATTGCTTGCTCATCCATGCAGATGTGCCTGTAGCATATTCAAGCTCTGGGTTTGCCAGCAATAGCTCTTCTGCATGACTCAAGCTGTACCTTGAAAAATAGTTTGTTGTCTGATTCCCCTTTATTTCAAATACTTTTGAAAGCCTTGCGTACACCCTTTAGGGTAGGAGTTATTCTGCACCTAATCAATATTTAACTGTCTCTCACTGCAATCGTACTTTTGGTACTGACTGCTTCAACAGAAACAATCACAACCTCGGGTCTGTTTTCCTAGTACACTGTGATGTATGGGCATTGATAGATCAGTAGATAGCCACATAATCATTCAAATAACCCTGTTTTAACTCCATTTAAATTTAAATGACTGAGACACAGACTAAAGGCTTGCTGTTTTACACCTGAATGTGAAAAGCAAAATTTAGGAGGAGGTATCCCCATGTAGCACAGATGTCTTGTACCACTGACACTCACAACATTTACTCCCAACCTTTCTAAATATCCTGGGGGAAATATGTTTTTACCATGGGTAACTGATTCAGGTTGATAGTTCCTGCTGAGTAATTATGCTCAGTAAATGCCTGTGAATATAATTTTCTATCAGCCAGCAATTTATAATCAAGCATAATGGGTTCAGGTGCTCATACAGCGTGAGTGACATGTGAAATACTAGTATGTGGAAGTGACAAATCATAATGCATCCTGTAGCATGTTGACCTGCTATGTCTTGAGATCTCAGGTTTACTCTGGGTATTGATGTAGCAAAATAAGAGTGTAGATATGTAAACAAATGAAACATCAAATGATGTGCAGCTATTTAAGGAACTAAAACTAAACAACCAATTAAAATTAATATTTAAACCACATTCAGCCTAAAAAAATAGGTATCTCTTGGAAGGGAGTTATTGTCCATCCAAGGTCAGATGCATCCTAAACAATAACGGTCTAGTTCATCCACATTTTAAAATGTGAACTAGTTTTCCTAGTTCAGATACATCTGTAGATTCAAATGTACAAGGAATGGGAAAGCAACTATGAAATTTCCCAATAATGTATTGGTTATTAGACTTTGTGGGACCATAGAGAGAAAAAAATATTTCTAGTTAACCAGAATATAGTTTAAAAACTACAGGCATTTGCCCATGAATAAAGACACTTCTCAGTACTGTGGGCCAAAACTCATTCTCAAGACATTAAATTCCCAGTCTGCCTTTGGTGTGTATCTTGAAGGATGCAGGCTCATCCTTTTGTACAGTTGTCAGCAGATGGATAGGTCAGAGGAGTTACTTTGAAGTATTCTCTTCCTTTATTCTTTCTGGTGACAGGTAAAATGATTCTTTGGGTCCCGTCCAAATGAAACATAAGGGGAGAAGAATAATTCTTCATATGTATCTAGAGTTAGATCTCCTTTGCTGGAAACATTCTTAGACACTGGCATCCTCATTGAGACTCTAGACCCCATAGCAGGAAGATTTCAGGAGCTGGACTAAAGAGTCTTATTAGGAGAGAGCAGATCGCAACAATAAGCATGATTTTGTTAACAGACTGAGAATTTAAAGACAAATAATAATAGGAAGCCTGTGAAAGCTGCCTTTGCAGTGAAGGTGATGCACATCTACAGCTCTGTGAAATGGGGCTGTGACCCCGTGGGAAGCCTGCACTGGAGCACACTCCTGGCAGGACTTGTGAACCTGCAGGGGACCCACACTGATGCAGCCTATTCCTGAAGGACTGCATCCCATGGAAGGGACATGTTGGAGCAGTTCATGGAGAACTGCAGTTTATGGAAAGGATCCATTTTGGAGAGGTTCATGAAGGCCTGTCTGCTGTGGGAGGAACCCCACAACAGAGCAGGGGAAGAGTGTGAAGAGTCCTGCCTTGAGGAGGAAGGAGCTGCAGAGACAATGTGTGATGAAGTGACCACAACCTCCATTCCACTGGGGGAGGAGGGATTGAAAATCAGGACAGAAGTTGAGCCCTGGAAGAAGGGAGGGCTGAGGGGAATATGTTTAAAGAGTAAGTTTTTATTTCTCATTATCTTACTCTGTTTTGATTTTAATAAATTAAACTAATCTCCTGAAATCGAGTCCGTTTTGCCCATGACGGTAACTGGTTAGTGATCTTACACTATCCTTATATTGGACTCAAAAGCTTTTCATTTCCTCTCCCATGTCCAGCTGAGGAGGGAAGTGATAGAGCAGCTTTAGTGGGCATGAGAATCCATCTGGGATCAACCCTCCACAAAAGCCACTGTGGCTCTGCCTCATTACTGGGACCTGATAAAAAACATTCTCAGCCTGGATAAGCATTTGTGAAGAGTCTGGTTCAGCCCTACCCTTCCCCTTGCAGCAGCAGGGTTCCAGGAATCACAGCCTGAAAGTTTCCAGGGAGTAAACGCAGCCTGCACTGACCTCTCTGATGGCTCACCACTCTCCACCTAAACCTCATGCAAGATTTCTCTGCCGAAGTCCAAAACTTCAGTTCACAAGAATCTTCTTGTAAAGCCTAGTTAACCACTCAGGGATCAACAGAAGCCCCCGTATTTTACACCAAGCTGTCTAGATCAGTCACTAAGGTACACCCACAACAGAAGTATCATGCCCCAGGTGGGAAACAAGAAAATTATCTCCAGCTAAGCTTCACAACCCTGAGATCTTCCCAGGGAATAAGTGCCTTATGTCTGCTGAAACACAGCAAGGGACAATCTGAATCTTAGCTGCCCTAAGCCTTCTTTAGCTTCCTTATTTCCAGAAACAAAATATAAATGTACTTCCATAGATGCATATACACATAAATATGTACATTTTATTGTGCAACCCTTGTACTCTTATGAAGACTCTATATACAGATGGGGGCCTTGTAAGCAGTGAAAAACCATAAAAGCACATATTCAGCCATTCCATCTAATAGAGACTCCAGTCTCTCTTATTGACCCATTTAAGACACTAGTGGACAGCGTCAAGGAATAAGCCAAATGGAAACTAATATTTCCTATGGCATTTCTTCTTCACTTCTTACATTTCCAGACTTCCCAAAACAATGAATGCACAGGAGGTCTTGAGCCTCATGGACCTTAACAGATTTTTGCATTAATTTTGATTTTTTTCTTATCTTCTGATATTTTTTTGTATCTTTAGTACCCAAAGCACCATTCAGTGCTGTGCTGAATTGCACATGAAAGCGAGGTTTTGTTTTCTTTAAAACCTGCAGATAAAATTGTGGTCTTGAGTTACCAGAAAGAGTGAATAACTGTTGCTTAGTCATCTCAGTAAGTTTTATAAGGAACCAGAACTGTACACAGAATAGAAAATGCAGATGTATGTATATGAACATACAGCTTCCTGCACACAAAAACATCTTGATGTTCATTTCTCTATAGCTTTGTTTGCAGTCTGAGCATATGAACACCTTTTAGTTTTCAAATAAACACTGTGCTATCCACAGGCTTTACAAAATCTCCTCCTTCATAACTGAAGCTAATTTAGATTCTACTCTCCCAAAGATAAAGTTTAGATTATTTTTTTCCTATCATATTTGCATTTATCAATACTGAACTTCAGCTGCCATTCTTTTGCTGCCCTACGTCTCAGAACTATGACTATCATTTTCCACTGTGGCTCTTTGTAGTCAGATTTAATTTTGACTACTCTGGTATCATCTCACCATTCACCTTACTTTCCAACTCGTTTATGAATATAGTCGAAAGATACACAAAGTATCATAATGATTGGCAATAATAATATTACGGCCTTGTTTCTGCATTGCTTCAGGAACTGGCCTCAAAATGCTTATTTAAAACAGGTGAGTTCAGTCTTCATGACTCATTCTTAATTTATGGAGGCTCATAACAAGTGAGAATTTACACTACTGCAGGACATGAAGACAGATGAAGAGTAATCATGAAGGTAACCCCTTCTGGTCACAGAACAGTCATGACATGTTATGCCGTCTTCATTTAACAGAGATATGACTTGTCCCATGTAATCTATTAAAAATAATCTTACCCGGTGCTCAGAATCAGACAGGTTTGGTTCATATCTGAAGTCTGAGATGTAAAAATGAAAGTTTTTCTTTTCTCTGCTTATGAATTCACTTTTTGATTAGTTTTTATGAGCTGTACTTGGGTTTACCAGAAAAGTAAACAGAAAGTCAATGGAAACAAATTGCTGGCTTACTATGATGAGGATTTGCATCTGTTACCCTGATCCTTCCAGGACCATCTTTCAGTACATTGAATGCTCTGATATATGCACCACCACACAAACTTTAATTCCCAAAGGTGGATGCCCATTTGGTGAAGTGTAGCCACTACAAAAATATGGTTACTTGCTTTGGTCATTTTTCCAGACAGGCTTCGAAAATGAGGTTTCAGACACTCATTAGCTTTTTATTTTTTCCTCCATGAGGGGAACACATGATTGAAATGATGGCTTTTGTGTGATCATCCTTTTTCCTTAAAAAAGTGAATTTGAAGAGATGCTTACAGAAAGATTACTAGCTTGGACATGCTATGCTCAAATCTTTAGGCAGCTTGGCTTGGTATGATGAAGAGAGTGACATTTGGACTGGTAATTCTAAGCCAGTAATAATGAACAGGAGTCAAAGGCAGAGTGAAAGGGCTTACGCGACCAATCATCACTTATTAGTGCCCAAAACTAAACCAGATTCAATCATCTTTTTTCTAATTAGGTGGCACTGCAGGAGCAATCTCCAAAAGCAGACATATCCAACACAAAAGGAACAAGAAATGGATCAGTGAAGAGCAGCCACTTGAAATGCCCAGAAAGAGATGGATTTAAACTGAATTAAGGTCAGTAGAAGAGGCAAGAAAAGAAAGGCTATGTTGTAGCCTCATGCATAAAGCATTCAGATATTATGGGGATTATGATAATATAAATATCTCCAGAGACACTAAGTGACGTAAAATACCTATTAATAAAAGTATATTCAGTAAGGTATATAGCAAGTCATTATGAATAGTCAATACCAATCAAACTGAAATGAAAGAGCACCCAGGGACTCTGGATTTGAATCAGAAAAGACAGTTGAAAGGGGGAAAGAAAAGGAAGTATAGAGTGATAATAAATTTCATCTTCTTAAAAATGCAAAGAATATTAAGTAAGCTCTTCACCTGTGATATGGACAAAATCAGACAGCATGATTTTAAGTATCTTAATATGCTTAAAATATGTTCCCTCGACTTCTATTGTTTATTCTGGGAACAGAGAGCTGTCTCTTTACATAGCACAGTTCAGTACCCTTTAGAAAAGAACCAGGTATGGCCAAATAATAGGAAGTATAGCAAGGAAAGTGAGGGAAATGTGCAGCAGTCATCTGTCTGCTTCAAGCTGTGGTAGAATTTTTTGTATGGTTGCATTGAGCAAATACTGAGAAGAGAAATAAGGTGTGCTAGCAGCTTAGGAAAGAGGCAAACCTGTTCAGATCAATCTCATAGCAATGCTGTTGGGGGATGTTAGTGTTAAGTAACAAGTCTCTGCTTTCAAACCATTAGAAAGTTTTTGACTGTGTTCACTAGAATGATTTAAACTATGTATTTTATGTGAGCTTATCACTCCCTTGCAATTATTAAACTAGCTCTGCAGGATTCTAACCCATTTTCATAGATACTGGGGATGTGAAGTACATATTCTACTCAGTAAAAAGCAGCTATATGATTTTACTTTCATTAGTTGGCTGATAATTTTGATGAAAAATTTGTGAAGCATATAACCGAGGAGTAGGTATTTCCTGTGTTTTCTCCTGTTCTTTGTTTGCTCATCTCTTTAATCTTAAAGACATCTTTCAGGGAGAAGATGTGTCTCAGGAACTGTAAAGGATAAGAAATATGATTCCACTGCAAGCAGATATTAAACCTATTTCTTCATTTTTGTCTATTTCAGGTTTTGGATATTCATAAAGAGGTATAAGATGTATGTGAACATTCATTTAGTGATAATGTCACAAAAATAGCAAAATAATCTGTGCTCTGCTTTTTAATAAACCTACAAAAATAGTGTGGCTTTATCTGTACAGTATTGCTTCCACACCCCCCACCCATCCTCCACCTCCAAAAAAATATTGAAACTGTAACCTACAGCTGCTAAATGAGATCAGGTTCTTGAAAAATTGCTGGTAAGTCTGTGGGAATACACATTCAGGTACTGTAGAACTGGTGCTGCATTTCTAGATACGGTAAAGCATCTATCCATAGAAATAGATTAAAACCAAGAAGGAATAATTTGTCAGTAAAATCCATGTAAGTACAGCCTCAGCCTGTGCATACAGCCCTGAGGTTATAGGAGGGTGTAAGGAAAACCATGATGAATTATTGTGGCGTACACTGCACAGCCTTTTCCCTCCAGTTTAATAATATCTGAGCCTCTCATTGTTTTTATTTTATTCCCATTAACTTGAATTCACTTTGCACTTAAAAAAATTGACCTCTGCTTCCCCTCTTATTAACATGTTTGTCTTAATAAAGTATTACAGAAGTCTCACCCTGCTCTTCTTCAGCTCTAATATGATTTAAACAAGAAATTATTGTGATGAGGCTTTAGACAATGCAGGGTCAGTTATAGGTTTATGTTAAATATCTTCCTTTACCTTGTCAAAGCCAATCAAGCAATGACCAAAACACATGCTGTGCTAGATGAAGTGCATATGTTTTATCTTTTGCTTCCATGTTGCCTGTACTCCATTTAAATTTCTCCTTGACCTCTCATCAACCCCTCAGAGTCCTTTATAGCGCATGCTGTTACTGTAGTTGTGCAATATGAAACTATACACTACTAAAAAAAATTTAAGAATAAGAAACTAAAACCATGCCAATAGAAATTATTTAATGCTAGGGAGCACATACAAAGGGATTTTGAAGGTGTTTTTCAAAACCTGTTATATCATTCTGTCTTTCAAAAATTGCTATTTCTCTATTAGGTTTCCTTGACATATGACTCTGAGGCAGGTGAAAGAGTTGTATCTGAAAATGAACTGGTTATATGAACAACTTATCAGACACTAAATTGAACTATCAATGTAGTCTTTTCCTGTTGCTGTGATTACAATCTTAATAATTTTGGGTTTTGTGGTTAATAAAGATCTTACAAAGTTTAGGAATATCCTTGTTCACTGACAACAGAACTGGTTCAGAGAATGCAGCCAAGACCTTTCTGAAAACCTCTTATGAGCTGGCTTGGTCTGGTTTTTCTTGTTTATGTCTCTTACATGAACATATGTCTCTCCTGTGCTAATGATCATGCAAAATAACGTGAAGAATCTGCTGGACCTTTTTCTTTGCAAGTCCTTGCCACAGTTTCTGTAAGCCATCAGTTCTGGGAATAGACAGGTCCCAGACTGTAACAGGAAAAATGGGGTTGCCCATAGTATAATTTCTTTGATGATGTTATGTCAGATGTGGAAAGTTGACAATCCCTTTCCCAGCTTTATTTGCAGAAGGTGGTAGTTACCTGTACTGTAAGCAATAAGTTACTCATCACTTTTTAATTCATTTCTTATATTTCACAACTCCATTACAAAGGCTTGCAGATACAATTAGGTCAAATAAATCCACTGAATATACTTGGACTAAATGCAAGATTTGACCGAAGACACAAACAGCTCTCCCGTTACAAGCTATGTCTGTTAATACAAATGGGTCCATAGTGGCACCAACTCACACAGTAAACTATGTGAAATGCAGTGTATTAGTTGGATCAGGAAAACTATTGACATCCTTGGGATTCAGACTTGTGTCTGATATAGGTTTAATATTTAGCTCTGTTGAAATAAAATCTGCTTTTATAGTGGTGAAGTATGAATTGTGTTTCCAAATCAGAGCACTGCAGTTCATACTATCAAAATTTCACAACTTATTATTTCTCTTAGTTTTGTTTAGTGAAAAAGCCCCTTTTGTTGTATTCCTTTTGCTTAATTGCCAACAGTTTCTCTGCAGAATGACAGTGATGTTTATCTTATCTCTTTAACATAGCTTGATCACAAGCACTTTTGCTTGCTTTCAGTGGTGGAAAAGCTACCAAACCATCACACACTGCAAGAAGAAATCAATGGAAATCCAAGCCCTTTAGACCATGTTGCTCTGTTCATTAATCACTTTTTCTTAAGCTGAGAGAAAAAAAAACAAAAATAAATCTCAAATCCATTTCAGTAGTGAATGCTAAACAGGCATGAAGAAATGCACTTACTTCTCTCTGTTGAATATGATGAACTCTTTCCTAACGGTTTCCAAGCACTGCTGCAGGTGCATGTTCTTTAAAAAAACAGCATGAATAAGTTCATTAAAAAAGATGGAAAATCATAGACAAAAATCACAACAACTGAAACAATACTGAACAAAGAGGCTTATGAATGGGTACTATCAAAAGGCATTTTGAAGGCTCTTCAAAAGTGACAGCACAATCAATCTTTTTTTTTTGGAAGAGATTCTCCACAAAGAATTTTTATGTCTGATAGCTCTCAGAAGAGCAGCTTGCATGAGCATTCAGAATCAGTAAGAGCAGCAACAGGGCTCTTAAAACCTCACTGAAATGAGAATTCAAGTCTGGAAAATTATTATTTCTTAGTTTTCTCCCAAGTGTAGACTGTTTATACAGTCAGTCATTCTATATGGGACACATTGATCAAGACTGCAAGAAATGGCTTGAAAACATTTATAAATAACAAGCTTTCTATGCTGCATGGTTTTCATTTTTCATATTATCAGTAGATAAATACTCTTTGTAACTATCTGTCCATGTGTGGGAAGCATATTTGCCAACTGGCAGTACTTTTTCACAGTTTAAATGAGCATCTGAGTGAATCTTAAAAACTATTACAACCTAAACATGCTGTCACTATTTGAAATACATGGTTGCTTTTTGTCTTGCTTTGGAGACCATTTATGCTGTGCGTAAAATGACAGACATAGAGACTGAGCCTATTTTTGGAGATGGCAAAACTGAGTCTTGATAAAACTGAGTTTGTCTGTTAAAGAATTTAAATGAAATGCCACTGATTGAAACCACAGTCCCCAGCTTACCAGTGGGCAGGTTTCCTTGGCTCCATCTTTGGCTTTGTTTTTGGCAAGTCGTTTTTTCTTTTTATGGAGAGGTTTGGATTCTAAAATCATTTCTTCAAGTTCAAATGTAGGATCACAGTTCAGTCTTCCTTTCTGGTACAAAAGGATTCAAAATTACTCTTTGAAGTATCATGGTGGTTTTTCAGCTTGCCCGTCAAGTGTTATTACTATTAATAATGATCCAGCTTCACAACCACAGTAAAATGAAAACTTTCTTTTTAGGCCTGGACTGATACTTGAAGTTTAAATAAGGGAGATAAGATAAAAATCATAAAGCAATTATAAAGGCTTAGATCCTCTTTCTAGGTATACAAAGATGTACTCCTGGAGTGACTCCAATTATGTCACTGCAATGAGAGACATTAATCTGGCCCAGGGCATTCATCAGAGTATCAGTTGATGAACAAAAATGACAACTGTAATAGTGCAGGAGGGAAGGGGAGTACTTCTAAGACCTTACTTATTAAAATTGCTTTTCTGAAGAGCTGAAGATGGATTCAATCACCTAGCACTTGCCCATGGTAACAAAGAAAGCAGGGGGCCTTTTTTGGTTAGCAGCACTTATAGAAAAAACAGTTCATAGAATCATTGATTACCAGGTTAGAAAAGATCTCACAGATCATCTGGTCCAACCTTTCTCGGCAAAGCATGACCTAGTCTAGATGTTCCCGCACATTGTCTCGCTGAATCTTCGGTTTCCAACACTGAGGAATACACTACTTCTCTAGGAAGATTATTCCAATGGCTGATTGCTCTCACTGTGGAATATTTTCCTCTTGTGTTCAACCAGAATCTCTCCAGGAGTAACTTGAGCCCATCATCACTTATTTTTTCTACATGACTCTTAGTAAGAGTTTCTGTCTTCTTTGTAACCACCCTTTAAATACTGGAACATGGTGGTAAGGTCTCTCCTGAGCTTTCTCTGCTCTGGGCTAAACAAACCCAGCTCTCTCAGCCTTTCCTCACACAGATCCCCAGTCCATTGATCATCTTTGTGGAACTTCCCTGGACCTTCTCCAGCCCATTCACAACTTTTTGCAGAGCAGGGACCAAGAATGAACACAGTATTCTGGACGTGGCCTGAGAAGCACTAGGTAGAGTGGGACAATGACATCTTTATCTCTGCTGGTGATGCCCTTCCTGATGTAACCCAGCATTCTGTTCGCTTTCGCTGCCGCGTCAGCACACTATTCACTCATCTCGAGCTTGCTGTCCGCTGGGATCTCCAGATCCCTTTCCACAGAGATGCTCCCCAGCTGGGCAGATCCCAGCCTGTGCTACACTCATGAATTATACTTTCCCAGGTGCAAGACCTTGCTGAACTTCATAAGGTTCTTGCTAGCCCACTCTGACAGGCTTTCCAGGTCATCCTGCAGGGTGGCTCTCCCTTCTGAAGTGTCTGCTTCTCCTCTCAGTTTGGCATCTTCAGCAAATCTGGTCAGGGTACATTTGATCCCATCTTCCAGATCACTTATGAAGACATTAAACAGACTGGGCCCAAAGTCGATCCTTTGGAGACAGCAGTGGTGGCAGGTTACCTGTTTGAAAAGGGAGTATGTGCCCTTGCCCTCTGGATGCAACCAGTCAGACAGTCCCCAACACAACAGAGAGCAATTTTCTAGACCATAATGTATCAGTTTCTCTAGGAGAAAGCTGGTGGAGAGTGTATTGAAAGCACTGGAGAAATCCAGGTACACAATGTCCGCTGTTCACCCCACAGCAGCTGAGTGGGTTACTTTGTCACAGAATAATATCAGGCTTGTCAAGAACAATTGGCCCTTGGTAAATCCATGCTAGCATTTCCCAGTCATGTGCTTCATTTCAATTCACTATGCTTTTTCTTACCTGCTACTTGCATTATTCAAATATTCTAAATTCTCCATTTCTATGTTAATTTATGATGCTTGAAGCAAATCCTTGTTGTAGCAGGAAGTACTTTCCAGGCAGGTTGATTGGAAACATCATTTTTATATGGTCATTTCCTTCCTTTATTCTTTTCAGATTCTTCTTTAATTCTTTTCAGGTTCTTGATTCTTTCAGATCTTTTCAGCATAAAAGTTTACAGGAGCATAGCTTATGCCTTGAGGTTTTTTTCTTAATTTTATTCATTAGTGCAGTAAAACCATCTCATGACAACATTTGGGACTGAGCACTTCCCCTCCTGTTTAGGGGTAAGAGTTAGGGTATGGCCAGAAAAACCATGGTTCAGCTCACAACTTGGCATCCTAATTACTGGATCAGGGTTTTGTTGTTCCTTAAGATCGGTATAACCTGAGCTCCTTTCTTCTCCTCATTTTCTCAAAACATAAAACTAAACAGTGAAAACCATTTGGATTTTGTGATGGAAGATTGGAAAAGCAGCCCGGTTTCTTCTGAGTTCAATCACATCATTGTCACTGGCAAGGTGGAAGTACTAAGATAAGTCATATGTAAATGGCAGGCATTTAATAACCAAAGACACTACTAACTAGTAAAATCACATCAGAAATCACTTATATAACTTGTGGTGTCCTATAATGAAGCATTTGATTTAGAGATCATTTTATTCATAGTTAAGTCTATATACTCAAAGTATAATATTAAGCTTTCTTATGCCTTTTCCTGCATACTATCCAGTCAGGTTTAATAAAGTTTATTTTTTGTTTTAATTAATGGAAATTTATTTTTTTATTATATTTATTTATAAATAAATTGCTCTTTAAATTTAACCAATCAGTTCCTTTTTCTTGAGCATGTACAGTTTTGATTTGTTTGAACACTTAAATGCATCACTTTAATTCTGAAGCTTTAAAAATTAAACCAAATAATATTGAAGTAATTTTTTGCTTCTTTTATCAAATCTCTAAGATACAAAAAAACTGCTAACAATTTGTAACTCCAAGCTGAATGGAAATAAACTAAGTAATGCAGAAAGAAACACATGTACTTGTTATGTAAAAAGAGTGTTTATGGAATCAAACAACACACGAAGAAATTAAACGATAGGACCTTCCTACCACAAGACTCCCATGTGTCTTCCAGCCTGCAAAAGGCAGACAATCTCCTGACAAAAACAACACGTTGCCAAAATGTATGAAACTCTCTAGTCATACAGCTACCCCCAAATCCCAGCCTGTGTTGGGACCAATTTGCCCTCTCACCAAAACTTGAATACCAAGAGAGATGCTATTGCATGGTCCCAGATAGGTAAAGGTTTTGCTGGTGCAATAAAGAAAAAAGATCTTGGAAAATGCATGGCCAAAACAGGTGTTTATGTTTATGAAACAGTAAAGTTTATTATAATAAAGAAATACGCTTGAATAGCACACCTCGACTTTTGCCTTCTCACTGTTTTTCCTGGTGCACCTGGTCAAGCAGGAGGAACAAGCCCTGCAATATCAACCCTGTCCTGAAGTGCCTGGTAGGGCTTGTAATGGGACTTTCAGATTAATCTGAGTAAATAAAAGTAACTTTAATTTCCTTTCAAATGTACAATATTATTTTGCCTCCAATATTATATGTTCCTGCCAAAACACAAATAAGGTGAATGAGAAGAATAGCTGTCTGACAGATGTTTAATGGATCACAGTTCAAAGTTAGCTTTTCTCAGTGTCCATGACATTCACCACTGTCAACATCAGACACACAGAGAAGCCACTTGGCTAATAGAGTCCCAGACCCATTGGTTGCACAACTGCTTCTGAAATCACATTTAAAGTTTCTTTTTTCTTTTGCCATTCTTAATAAAACAGGAAACTCCTCTGCACTTTCTCAGTAGCAAGGTACCCTCAGAACAATCTAAATCCAGATGAAAAGAAGAAGAGAGCTACATGAGAACTGTGAATTAAGAAGTTAGGGTTACAGGCACGAACTACCACACACTTCTTGTGCTACAGCTCTGGGTGTAGGCCAGCTGGATGCAGTCCCTTTATTAGATCTTATTTTCAAAGCCAAACTGCCATACCTCACTGCTTGGGAGGCAGGCTTAGCAGGGTGGCACACATCCCATTACCTGGAGTCACTCCTGGACTGAAGCAGGCTTGAATCCAGTTCTCAGGAGCGGAGTTAAGATGGAAGATATGGCCCTATGAATTGAAGTGTGGTTGGGAGCGAGGAGACCAATGAGATGTCTGGGGAGAGAAAAGCACTGGAGCAGCAGCAGGAGCAGAGAACAGACTTGCTATAGACAGGTTTCAGTAGCTGGTTTCACTGAAGCAAGTTTAAGTCCTCTCTCTTGACTTAATCTCCTAAGACATGTGCCTGTGCACATATGGGCTTTGCAGAGTCTGGGGCTCCTCTGGCTCCTCAGGTACATTGTAACTTTGGGTATGGGATCCCTGTTTTAAAATACAAAGCAGGATTGTGAAATTTCCCACATGCTGACAGCTGGATGAAATTTCCATCTAAGAGTAGAGGATCTAAATAATTTTTTGAATTTTGTCTGAGAAGGAGTCAGGCCAATCTTCCAATATCTCAGAGAACTGATCTAACTCAGAAAATAGGAAAACAGGAAAACCAGCATTCATTCATCTTGTAGATCCACACCACTGGGAGAATGGAGCTCATTGTCCACCAGTCCAGGAAGGAACTTTATTCTGCTATGATTTGCTTAGGATAGCAACCTGAAAGAGCATAAGGGAAGGGCCCGACATGGAATAGCAGCTATTCAGGGCACAGAGGCATTGAATGAGAGGAAAGGAGTCCTGGCCATGGAGTTTCACCCCAGTGAACATTGCTTTAAAGTGCCTAAGAGGGGCCGTATACACCTGCTATACTCCTGGTCTTTCCCCAGGCTCACAGAGGGAGGCCCTGCTTGTCCATCAATAGCTTTCTCCTGCAGAATATTGCTTCCAGGAAAGGCTCTGGTCAGGTGCCAAGAACCATAACAAATACTGTCAGCACTGTCTTGGCAGCCTGCCTGGCTGCCTTTGCCCCATTAAGCAATTCATTCTCACCCTCAGCTTCTGCAAGGCTGAATCCTGTCCCCATCATACTTAGCAAGAACTCTACTGTGCAAAGGACAGGGTTTAGCTGTCCCCTCTTCCTCATCTTTACTTATGGTTGCATAAAAAAATATTATCAAACCTTTTCATGCTGCAAATATGTTCTTATGAGAAGAATTATGGTACAGTATAAGTGAACAAAGTGGAGAAGCATATGAACAGGCATTGCTTTTTAATTGTATCTATTTATATATGATCAAAATAGAAATATCCAGAAAATACCAACAAAAGAGAATGACTGTAAAAAGAGAAACCACCAGATTCCATCACATAATCTTAATGTTTTAGTGCAGGAAAATGTCACAAAGAAAACAGGTCAGTCTTTTGGAACAGTGTTTTTTAAGTGAAAAAGGAACAGCACACTGGGATGTTAAAAAATTCTGCAAATGTTAATCAGATGCCCAACCTTCACAGCAGCAACCATCATCTTGGAATTGTTCGGCACCACAACCATTTGCTCTAACAACTGAAATGCAAAGCCTGGAAAATGTTTTTGTTTGTTTGTTTGTTTGTTTTTTATTGAAAGGGAACAAAATGTGAACCAAGGTTAATGAGTTTTTGTTGTGATCTAATAAAATGGGCCAAATTTTCCCTTAGCTGTGGCTGAGTAAATAGAAGCAGAATCCAAAGTAAGGCTTCTTTGAGAAGTAAGTCACTGAAGAGCAATAAATGCAAACAAAAACATGTAAACAAGCAGTAATAATTAAAGTCAGAATTTCCAAACACAGTTCATCTGGAATATTGACTTACGTTAGGAACAAAGCCTGGGGTCACAGCTTTCTCTAGAACAGCATCCCAGTTGACGTCAGCTAGGTATGGAGAACTTTGGATGTCTGCAAGGCTTGAAAGGCGGCACTCTGGGTCCTTAGTAAGGAGCTGTTACCAAGCACAAGGCACTTTCTAAGAGACTGTATGCCATACAAAAGACTAAATGCATCACATGCATAAACTGCATGGCGCACATTCTGAATACGGAAATGGCTAGGGAATCTTCTAACGGCTCCTGGAAAACCCAGTCTAAAAAAAAATAAGCGATAACTCATAGGATATGAATATGATTTAATTGCCACCATATGGCTGTTGAAGGTATGAAGCATATGGATGTATTACTAACAAAAGTCTGTTTACAACTACACAAGAGTCCAAGCAACATGAAATATCACAGTTCAATGCTACCCAATAGTTTGCGTTTCATCTTAAATTTATTGGAATATATAGTTCCAGTTGGCATCCTAGCAACAATTAAGATTAACCATTATCAAAAAAAGATTGTTCATTGCTGCAAAAGAAATTTATCTTCTATTGCTCAATTCATCAATTCACAAATATTTCCTGCTCAAATAACAGTATTTATGATCTGAAATATCTAAGAGAGACAAATGATCATTGCAGTATGGCCAGAAAATTAAACAAAATCCCTGAAGTTTCTGGGAGAAAGTGACAGGACAGAAGTGTTTGTAGCCTTCTTACCTTTTTCAGTAGTGCTATCATTCCCTTGCACCATGCAGATGAGTAGTGAACTCTTTCTATCTTGAACATGTTCAGTATCTCATCGATAGGAGTGGCTGAATGGATTTCATAGGGTCTCTGGGATAAAGTTAAATCAATATCAAGTCAGCACAAATGGATAAAAATGTGCAATCACGTTTTCTTGAGTTCAACGCTGTTTATGCTGGAAATATCAAAACCATTGAAACATAACAATTTTTGAGGCTAATCCTTCTTTTCATGTGTGCTTTTTCTTTGGCTCTAATGAATGTAATTACTCATAGATGCATTTCCTCTGCAATTTTTTTCTCTCATGAAAAGAAACATAAGTTTAGATGGGGCGACTGAAGAATTTTGTTCCTGGGGTATTCTATGTGGATTGTGTTCTTGAGATCTAAATGGACAAAGTGGTGAAGTGGTGGCTGAAGGGAGATTTGTCATCCTGATTTTACTTAGGAGATAGAGAAATTTAAAAATGCATACAAAAGTCTGTGTAAGAGCCACAGTAAAAAAAGCAGAGTCCAAACCCCAACCCTTCTCCATTGCTCTTTTTGGAATCTAAAATTAACTCTAAAATTAAAACTAAAGTTAGCACAGGACCTGCTGTCCTGTGTTTGCAGCGGCTAAATTCTTCTATAGCTCAAGAGAAGGTCCAGGCTTCACAGTGCTTTGTTCTTGAAAATCACTGTGATTTATCTTTTATGAAATGCAGCTTTTGGAAATAAGAGTACTACATATAAATTTTCATTGTTATTAATTATTGTGCAAATATTTTTAAAGACTTATCTTTGTGAACCAAGCTGTTAGAATGATACTTGATGTATTTTTTTAAGCAAGGATATAATGTGGATTGTTTGTGAATTAAGTTGTACCCAGCTGGTGACAAATACATATGAGATCTACAGCCAAATGCTGTCACAGCAGCAGTGTGCAAATTGATGCATCATAACTCATGCATGACACTGAGTCACCTTCTAATCTAATACCCTCAACAGCAAAGGGAGACACTCATTACCTTCACTAAGAACTGAATCATCCCTTGACTTTTGCTAGCGTGTACTGCTACAAGATTATTATTATCTAAGACTATTTCTAGATGTCAGCTATCTAATTGGATAGTGAATTTGAACCACTTTTCCTAAAGGCATAGAAAATATTCTCATTTTGAGAAGATTCATGCACATGTTCAACTTTGAACACATGTATGAAACTAAATTCATTCCAAAGCATTGAGATGTTCTCAAAATAAATACAAGGATTGCTTATGAATTCAATAGGACCTAATTGCCTGCTCTAAATACATAATTTTTCTGAATGAAGTTCAAAAGTGGAATTTGAAATAGTCTGTCATATTTTTTTTTCCTTTCCTGCAGTGATGCTGCCCTAAAACAGCTATTAAAAATTAAGGGTTAACATTCTGTTTATTGTCAGGAAGTAACCTACTGCTGATTTAGACTTCGTGTAACAGTATGACCAATATGATTATTGGGCCAGAAGTTACACCAATCATTGCAAATGGTGGTTTAGCTCTAAAAATTACAACTTTAAGGAGTAATGAACCATTGAACTTTTTCTGTTAAGAATGTTTCTGCCAGTGTGGAAAATCCTTAAAAACCTACCTTATTTTAAGGTTATTGATATTCTACAGTCTTGATTCTTTGAGTTTTACAGAGGTTTTTAATATTGTTATTATCTTGAATTATAAACGGCCATTGCAGCTTGGGATTTATAGGCACTTCACACCTATATCTCCCATATTTTTCAGTTACTTAATCCTCTTGAGGGTCAGAACCCTTCTGTTTTATTTTGAAATAAGGAAAAAAAGTCTGGTTTGCTTTTGCTCATGAAGTTTGTTGTAAACTGTTGACATTGCAGTGGAAGCCAAAGTTGAAGAATTCCAGATATAGCCTCTTTCCTTCACCTTGTCTATACTGAAGGCATAGTATATACAGTTACTATATTATTTTAACAGTGGTCTATACCTTAGGAGCATATTGATATATGTCATGGTTTCCATCATACAGACTAATTCTATGGATTTGATGCAAAACTTTCTGATTTACACTTTTTTTCTCATTAGGTCTCTTATTAGAAACTGGCTAAGGAAAGCAACATGCCTGCAATGTATTAAGGAATGCTAGCACTACTGTATATAGCCAAAAAATAGTCCTGACAGCTCTGTACTGGGCACGTACCAGACACAACCTACTCCTGTAGGTACAGCCCTATTTTCAGCAACGTGCTGTCTTGACTGCCTGGTAGTAGCAAGCAAGGTGTGAGAATGGCTACAATTTCTTGATCACCTTGAGCATCCCCTGAGGGCTTTTCCGTCTCACAACAGTAGAGGCAAATAAAACCAAAAATGCAGCTCAATGTAAAGCAGCTTATTCTTAGTGCCTCTTGACTTCAGCAGGCAATGTCGCGCACTATGCACAGCTCAGAGCTGGAAAACAGTTGACATTTCTCATGCTTCTCATTTCTAATGCTCCTTCTTTCCTTCCCTCCTGCCTTCCCCACACACTAGCACGCACAATGCAGGAAGTCACATATCTGGGTGGTTTTGCCAAGTGCAACACACTTCTCTTTCTGCAGCAGAAGCGGGTGGGCTGTACTGAGAACCCACCTATGTGCTCTGTGTCAATGGGGCATCCTTGCTGCTGAATAAAGTGCTGCAGAAGCGTGGAGGAGGAGGGAGCTGCTTGCCTGCAGGTTTAGCCTGAAACCTTGTACTCAAAAACTGCTTTGCAGCCATCTGCATTGAGCTGTTGCAGCAGATGGAGCTTCAGAACTCACAGTTGTTGCAGACAGCAGCATGCCTCTGGTTAAGCACATTTCCTCAACCAGCCACTACTTCTCTTGTCATTGCTATTGCTAGTTTAGGCCTTCTCTGGACTAGAAAAGTTTAGAAATAGAATTCAGGAAAAAACATACCTTTTCCTAGTCCATACAATGTCATGGGCTGCAAAACCACCCTCTGGATTGCTCAGTGAGCAATAGCCATTCTTCACAAGAAAACAAGCAGCTGGCTTGGTTGACTGGGGCATGGAAAGATTCAGTCTCAACTTTGCTTTGTCTGAAGCCAGATTGATTTATTCAGAAAAGATTATGTAGGTGTTGGCAAATGGATACTATTTTGTATAATTTTTCATTTAGTAAAGTGACTTTGTCCCGTTAAAGCGATCTTTGATGATTAGCCTTGGGAGATCAGCTTTCATTACACAATCGTTTGTTGCGCTGCTTTCTTGGAGACACTCACTGGTGAAAGGGTTGGTAGAAAACCAGCAGGATTTTCTTTGAATTTATTATATGTGCAGCTAGTACTACTGTCTGTGACTGGGGTTGTGGATGTCTTTATGCTTATCACTGCCAGACCTTAACTGTACAGGTTAAAATCTTCCATCCTGGGAAGAGCGTCAGCTGCTGGCTTAAAAACTCAGTAGATTTTCAGTATGATGTAGAGAAACCCTTTTCTTAAGGGTTTTAATATCTCTGTGCTTTGAGAACAGCACTGAAATTTGGCATGGGAGAGTTTTTTATACCAGGAGCATGACTTTTGCCATTTCTGTAGAAATACAAAATCGATTGACCAAGTTTCATGCCTCTGAAAAAATATAGCTTCTGAATTGAAGTAACAATGTGTAGAAATGAAGTTTTCCATCCAAAAATGGGAACAATAATTCTTTATTTCTAGTTTCCTTTGCCTGTCATCCCAAATGAAACAGATCTTTGTGGGGTGGATTGTCTTACATTACAAAGTGCTTAACAGGAGAGTGTAGTGGTACTGAGTTAATGTTTTATGATAATAATCTCTCCTTTCTTTAAAAACAGCATCTTGCAATGAAATAAAATACTCTAAAATAGGAATTTGAATAATAATAATTAAAAAAAAATCCAGCTACTTTAACTATGCCATTATTCTGAAATAGTATCTAAATTAGTGTTTTCCATAGGATAGTAAATGTTTAAGCAACCAGCTTCAATCCTTTGAACTAAAATGGAAAAGAATTTTTTATAATCTTCTGTAATGTTTGACCATGCTCAGGAAGATTTTTCATTAAGCTTATTCACATAATTGATTAGATAAGTAACAAGTGCACTGGCAGATAAGCATTTACTGTAGTTGGGCCAAATATCTTAGGATATTGCATTAGCTCTTTTAAGGTATTAGCCAAGAGAATCAAAGATATAATGAAACCTAAAGTATCTCAACTTCTATTTGGAAAAAAGTACCACTGTAAAGTACCAATTCAGCACTGTAGAGAAGCCATTAAACACTAGGCCTTTCTTTAGCCAACATAGGCAAATGTAACTGAAAATAGGGTGAAACTTTCCCAAGAATGCTTCCAGCTGGGAAACATGCAGGACCGCATTCCTGACCTGAGCCTCATCCACTCAGATTTTATCCTGAAGGGTGCACCCAGGGGTGCTGTAAACTTTGGGTCTTCTGTCAATCAATGTGTTAAGTAACAACATTAAACCCCATCATTCTTACCCAACCCCTCAGCAATTCATATGCTGTAATTCCTAGCGACCACCAGTCTACTGGGTATGAGTATCCTGGACCTCCATCCATAAAGGCCTGGAACACTTCTGGAGCTAAATCAATAATCAAACAAAAAAAACATTATATTAAGGTTAGAACATGGATCATTAATGCTGGCAGCAGGAAAATTAATAAGGATGTGATTAACTGGAATGAAATACATTTGCAAGTGCAGCATTATGAGGATCAGCTTCAGTGTGCTGGTTTGCTGGCAGCAAAAGACCTTCACTGGTCAGATTTTTTCTGAATTCAATATTTTTATATGTTAATTAATACCTGGTTTATTTAAGTTTTGTTATATGAATGAAAATAAGGAATAGGAGTAGAATTACTGAACTGCAGCATTTAAGGTAATGCAAATATTTTATGGGGCAAATATCTGCAAAGTGATTCTTTGTGACTGATGGAGGTGTTGAACATAGTAAATCTCATCCTTATTCTATATTTGGATAGAATTAATCAGGTGGATAATAAAGGTATTCAACATGAGAAAATGGTAATTAAATACAAGTATGTATCTACACAAGTACATATCTTACACTGTATGCTCTAAGAAACACTGTCGTGGCTAGAAATAAACACAAACAGTCAATAAAGTAATGAATTGCATAAAAAAAACTTTCCAGGGAGTGTGTGAGGAGGTCTTTTCAAAGCAAGAATCCAGTTGGCTAATTTCAGCAAGAAAAAACATAGTAAATAATGCTGCAGTTACTTCAGAATACCATCAATAAATAAGTGCATATGGAATGAAATGAAATGAAAAGTCAGTCATACTTTTCTAATTATTTCACAGCAGAATCTCAGTACACTTCGTGAAAACAACACGTTCCCTTGGGTTTTTCTAAGCAGCACTATCACCAGCCAAAACATCATGCTTGATTGCAATTACTATGTGAGCCTCTTCTGGAAAAGATACCATGTCTAATATACCACATTACTACCTGATTACCATCGCATTGCTTTCTAATGGCCATACTGCAATGAATAATGTAATTTGTTCATGCTTACTTCCAACTGGCAGTGGGATTTTTTATGGCATTTAGAGAAGCACCTTTAATTAAAGAAAAAGCATTCCTTTCAGAATTTTTGCAGTCCTTGCATTATGGATTGCAACCTAACTATTTACAACTGACTTCGGAAAGTCTTGAAGAGCCAAACCTAATAGAGAATTTTGGCATCCATGTATTAGATAGGAAGGAAGACTAGGGAAAATAGATATAGGTAAGGTATAGATATTGTGCTGTGACCCAGTATAGCATGAATCAACAATGCTGTAAAAGTCATCACACTGAGTTAGCTATGCCTCACCTCCAGATAATGCAGCTTCACTTGGTATGCTCTGTCTTCAGATGTATTTTAGACCTTCCTTGCATGCTGCTGTGGATCTTTAGTGACACAATTTACATGCAGTGTGTCATGTAGATAGGTGCTGAGAGGGTAGGCAGGAGTTTTTGTGTTACTTTAGTGGACTAATGCACCTAAACTGTACATCAGACACCAAAGTAATATTCTAATATTCTGAATATCACCATAGTGATATTTATTGAGCTACATTTGTTGTGGTTTTTGCCCACTGGGCCTAGAGGATGTATAATAGCTTGTTACAGAAATAGCTTTTGTGACCTTTTTACTGAGGTATAAGGTGTAGTATTGGTTTCACTCCTTCTTATATAGCTTTAGCATTGCAATAATGTGACAGATCACTATCTGATTTCTGTGAGGTAAAGCTGAAAGTACTTTATTGGTGTAACTTAGAGCACTGCCAGAATGGTGCAGGTATTTTGCTAGCTAGTGACTGAGTTATCCACTTTTATTTCTTTTCCTTGTCTAAAAGCAGATCAGTAGAAAACTACTCCTTTTGCCCACTGCCCCTAAAGTTCTGAAGTTCTGTTTTCTCACCTTAACCTGTTGGCATCCTTAGATTATAAAATGGGCAGTCATGCTCATGTTTTTTAAAGCAAATGGACCCTTTTCTCCTGCTTTAACAGTATTACTTTGCAGTTAAGCAGGACTGCCTCTCTTCATTCAGTCAGCTCCATTCAGTTGTCTTGCAATCAGCTATAAGCATCCACTTTGCAAGATGAGGGAGGGCTGACAGTATTCCGCCTGGAGTTTTTTCTCAAGGTGAAATCTCAATCTTAATGAAGCCAAAAGACCTCTCCCCAGTTTGACAAGGCTATAAAAATACCAATCTCACACTAAGCTTGTGCTTAATATGTCCAAAAACCTTTTTGAACTGAGATATTAGGTGCAAATGAAGGCCTCCAGGCTGTACGGCAGACTCTCACAGTTTGACTGCTCATTCAGAAACATAGTGTGATTTTGCAGAAAGACAGCAGATCCTCCTAGTGATGGGGTTAGCCAAGCTTTGAAAAACTAGAGCTGTGAAATACAGAACACAACATTAGGTTTTGCAGTAAGAAATAACTATGTCATGAGAACCAATCAAGAATGCAAACTGCCTAAGATAAAAGCAGAGGAGAAATCTGAAAGGAAAGATAAGTTTCTACATTGATTTACTTTAGGATTTTTATTGAAGTAAACTGTCTGTAGTCTTATAATTTGAATTTTGTCTCAGGTTCAGCTTGGACAGCCACCCTACAGCCTGATACATGTTCTTCTAAAGGGTGATAAGATTTGAGCTTGACAGCTTGGAGCAACTGTAACACAGCTCTGTTGTGTGCACCCTTTTTGCACCCATCCTTTCTTATAACAGATTTAGGATGAGAAGAATACTTACATCTTTTACCCCTGTGCAAGGATTCTGCTTGCAAAAGTTGATTCATGTGAACAAAAGTGAGAGAGTGCATAAGAACAAGAGTTTCAGATATTTTTTCCTCAAGCAATTTCTACTGAACAAAGGCTTTTCAGGAAAATATGTATTTTTGATAGTAAGCCTGATCCTGCAGATTCTTTTGGCTGAGAACTGTAATTACTACCACATTCAGTTAGAGGGAAAGCAGTAGAAGTTTCCATGATGGAAGCAGTGCTTTTAAATTACGAAGCTAAACCAAATAATACCAGGACTAGCAGCAAAAGTGAATTCAAAGACAAGTGAAGAAGTTATGCGGTTGACAGGTCTTATAGGCCCTTGCAGCTCCCCATGAGCAAGCATCTTTGTCATAATGGAGAACCACTTTAATAGAGCTGCACAAAAGAGTGCCTCCAACAGCAGTAAACTGGTCCAGATTCGCTGCTCACCCCTCTTTCAGCAGGAAAGATTCCTGAGGACCCTGCTATCATGAATCTCACCCAATGATGCTGCAATGTTGATGAAATTCGAGCGACCACCTTCTCACAGTGCACCTGAGTGAGGTGATGAAGGGCTCTATGGCTAAAGTCTCTATGGGGCCTTTACAGCCTCTTTCCCTTGGCATTCATCATGAACTACATGAGCTCTTCACCTCTGCTAAGACACCTGGGAATCCTTTTCAAAGCTCTATCTTTAGCTGCTTTTGCACTGTGTCTTTCTAGTAATACCATATTACTGCAGTCTGTGGGAATGGTTATAAATAAATGGTTATTTCTCTTTAAAATAAAACCATACTTGAGAACAGCTAATAAAAAATTGAACATGAAAGCAGATCTAGTGGTTCTACATTCATCTCAGCAGCCGTGGCTCACTGGGATATCCATACTCCTGTTCTGTGGGTTTAGCAATATCTGGAGCTCCAAATAATTTTGTGAGAGAGTAACTTCAGAAAAATCAATTCATATATATTATTACTCATTGCAATTATCCTAGCAGTCAAATGTCCTACAGTGTAAATGATGCAAAGGATGTATTTCATATTGCACACATATTTCCCTAAAGATCTATAAATAAAATAAAGAAAAACCCTGAAATTTTACTTAACTGATTGTTAATTATGTATCCTCTTTGTGGAAGTTTACTTGTACCTTGCAATATAGTTCATGAACTTGAAATAAAAGAAAATATCAGTGCAAGTCCAACCACCACAGAACTCAGTTTTCACTGTTTCTTTGTACTGTAAAAAAGGATTCTGTACATCAGATAAAATGCTTTTAAGTAGGGTTTCTAAAAATCTGCTTAGTATTAATAGGTATCACTTAATTTCACAGTTAACCTATAAGTACTCCCGATCTCTAAAGGTCAGGCCATTTTAATTTGGTGCTGAATGGTGTGTTGGAAAGTGCTGGCAATGGTAAAATAGTCAATTTGAGGTCTATCACTTGGAATCGCTGGCACAGAGAGTAGCTGTTATTGTTTCTAATGGAGCATACTATTTAGTCATAAAGATAATTCATCAGACTAAATCATAAAATGAACAGCTTGGAGTGACTGATACAAATCCTAAATAGCACAAAGTGGCATTTCTTTTCTGATGAACTGATTAAAGTTTTACTTCCTTTGACAGAAGCTAATCAAAGAGCACATGGTGCTCTTGCCTACCACTACCTGTGAGTCTGCCATGTGCTGGCAAGCTTACAGAGCTAGTACTTACTTTGGAGCATTGCCAGCTTCCATAGGCTGCTTTGAAACGTCACAAAATTGGTGAGAAAGTGAAACGAGATGAACACATTAAACCCTTCAACTGGCCTTTGCCACACATTAACAAATCAGTATACTTAAGCAATGACTTGCAAGCAAGCTTTGCAAGATCTATCAGCTTTAAGGAGCTGATTGTCTATGCATAGCTAAATGTTGCCAAGGAGAGTTGGTCATTAATTACTACAAAAAATACCCTGTGCCAATGTCAATTTGACAAACTGAAAATAACATAAAAAATTAAGCAATCATGGTTTGGCCTTAAATTATGGAATGATCAAGTTCAGGTGGGCATGTCCAAAACATTTCTTAAGAAAGAAAACCCTGACACTAGTCATGCAATTGGCTAGCTAGAGCTCTCCATAGCCTATTTTCATCTCAGCAGAGAAGCTACATGTCAGTAAAGGGAATCAGAAGTTTGTGGTGTATGGCAGGGTTTGCATAGCAATATACTCTACTGTAGGTGTAGCAAAACACACCTCAGAGACAAGGATGCTGAAGAGGGGCTCTTCATTAGGTACTGTAGTGATAGAAAAAGGAGTAATGGGTTTAAACAGAGCAAGTTCAGGTTACATATAAGGGAAAAGTTTTTTACTGTTAAGGTGGTGAGGCACTGGAACAGGTTGCTCTGCGGGCAAGTGCTCAATTCCTGGCAGTGTTCAAAACCAGGTTGGATAGAGCCTTGGGCAACATGATCTGGAGTGAGGTGCCCCTGACCATGAAAGGGGAGCTGGAACTCAATGATCTTAAGGTCCTTTCCAGCCCGAACCATTCTATGATTCTATTACATAGTTTTTTGTTGTAATAACTGAGATTTCATAGATAAAATAATAGATTCTGGTGTCATTAACTGAGGTCCATCACAATGCCATGCTGCCAGATATCATTCTCCTTCCTGATATTAATCCCTGATCTTGAAAGAAAAAAGAATAATGTATATATAAATAGATTTATTTAGATACATACAATGCCCACAATATAAACAATACTTTGACTATCGCAGCATAAGCAGTTAAAAGCTTACACTTTTCTAAATTTCATATATCTGAATGACTTGATGTATAACACACATTGATAGTTTCACCTAGCTGCAGCAGGCTTAACGGGTGACAGACTGAGCTGAATAAAAAATGAACATGATATATGAAATAGCATTCCAAGAACCTTGGTCTAAGACTGTTCAGTGAAATATTAATTGCTTTCTCAGCAGTATGATATTAATTTTCACTTTCCTCTGAAAAATAAATTCCAAGGTGAGTAATTCTTCTAGGTCATGGTTTAAATAGAAAACAGAAATCAAACTACAGTGACAAGTGATCTTTTATTTGGAGCAGAGTAGATGCTATTCTAAGAGCAAAATGGAAGAAAACAACTTCCCTCTCCCTGAGTATAAACATGGACTTGTAAACTATCAATTTGCCTCCTAGTGTTTACTCTCTCATGTGTTGAAAGGGTCTAAATCATAATGGACAGCTTTTTGACTCAGAGCTTCAGACTAGCCAACTGCTAACTTCAATTGTATAAGGCAAAGTGCTGTTTAAAGCCTGGTCATGCTGGGCTGGCAATTTTCTAGTGTAAAAGACTAGACTTGTTGCAGCAGTGTAGCTGATTTTGGACCATTACTCATATAATACACCTCAATAGTCTTAATAATTATATTTAATGAAATTATTCAATCAAAGTAAATATTTTAGATACCATTGCTTGAATGCAGACACTGTATTTAGAATGCCTTATTAGTTTGCCATATGGCTCTACAATCTTTCCTGCCTTTACTCAGAGTAAAAGCTGTCCTCATAAAACCCTCTGCATTACTCAGTGCTGAGCAGAACCCACTTCTTGCCCTTGCATTTACACAAAGAAACCCCCATGTAGTTTTACATCTGGAACAACCTCAGAGAAACAACCTCAAGTTGCTAGCCTATTGAAAGAAAGCTCAGCAGCAATCAAAGTGTCATAGTCCCCTACTACTGAATATGAAATTATACAGAAGAATGCTCCTTGCTCCATTCAAACACTCAGTGGCTGCAGTGCCAGTTTTTCTAACTTCTTGAAGAGGCTGTGTCCAAAAGTACCTGTCTGCTATCTGGAAGGCTGGCCCAGTATTGTCCCAGTACTGAAGTTAACTGGTCTGGATAACTGGGGATTCTCAGGGCCTACTGTGTACCCGGCCATCAGAGGATCTATTAAAACTTCTACCTCATACTCCTACCAGGTTAGCAGACGTCATTGCATCAGTTTACGCATGCAAAAACCTGGGGGAGTTGTGTGGCTTGACCAAAGAATCAGTCATTCAGAAATGCTGGGATGCTGCCCTGTCTGCTGCCACTGCTGCAGGTGCCTTCTCCCTCAGATCTGTTCACAGAGCTCCACATCAGATCAGGCCTTTCAGCAAATTAAAAAACAAAACAAAACCAAACCAAGCAAAACAATAAAAACTAGGAAAAAAAAGCACTAAAACCCCCACCCCCACCCCCTCCTCCAACCAACCAAACTAAAACTACAACTTGAGCTCAGTGTGAGGGGTTTTTGACTGAAAGAGTCAAAGAATTATTATCTTAACAGTTTTATTGGAAGCTCTCAAGGCTGGTAGCTGGTCAGAGAACACAGAGAGGTGGAATTCAGCTGGAGACAGTAACTTCTTTCCTGATCTCCCAAGGTTCTTTAGCTGCTTGTGTGCCTACTCATTAATGTCAGAACACAGCCAAAACCTAAGTACCCACTTGCAGCCCAGTGCTTAATCTCCTCAGCCACAGTGCTCCCAGTACAAGTTGACAACCTTGTCGAAATGGTATCTATTTCAGCACCTCGCAGCCTCACATGTTCACTCTCAATCTTTGCTTATCAGAACAAACAGAAGCCTGCAGGCTTATGATGGAATCCTGATATACTTCCCTCGATCAAACGGGCAGGCAGTGACACCACTACTGAAACTCTGTTGATAGGCAGTCAAACCCTTGATAAGAAAGAGGTTGGATTTTTAAAGACTGACACACTGCCTTAACTTCAGTAAAAAAGCAACGAGCTGCAAAATACCATTTCATTTCAGAGCAGTCTAGTGTGAGTGCGAGGAAGACCAGGGTTAAACACCTTTGAAAACCCAACTCCAAATTTGTTCCTGCTGTAGTGTAACTACCTCAGGAACAAATTTAGCCCTAGGGGATACTTTCACTTTACCTATGATTGATATCAGGACATCTACTGCTTTCCTCTGACTCTGATAGTACTCCCACACAGTATAATGTATATGGATGTATCATACATTTCAGAAGTTACGTGGACCTCTGTAAATCCACACATCTCTGGTAATCTCAGGCATACAGCTATAATTCACCATGACAGCAGCCTATGAAAGCAGCTGTGAAAATCTGAGATAACAAGCCTGCAGGACAGGAAGGAGGTAACTGAAACTTTTCACATAATTTATGGCTGACTTTATTGGCTTTGGATTTTTGTCAGGTATATTTATATCATTAAATGTATTTTATTGGTTTGATTTGAAGTCACGGTGCATTATTTGGATAACTTCAGCCTCTGCTGAAGAAAACCATGAAGCCAATGACCTTCCTACCAGAAACACAAAAACAACCCAAAGAAACCCTAAACCTACAAAATTTATAACCTGTGAAAGTCAAGTTTTTACAACACTCACAAATAACACACAGATGTATGGAAACTGATCATTCCAAAAGGAGAAATTTCAGTGAGCAAAAAGCAAGGACTTGCATATATCTAAGTTAAGCCAGAGTGTGGAATAAACAAAAGAATATATATATTATATATATATTTAACCTCTTCCAGACATGCTTTAGTGTTTAAGATTTGTTCTAACAGCTGCCCAACACCTTGCTAGGGAGAGTGCCATCACTGCAAATGTGTGCCCAGTACAAGGCACATTCTCTGAGACACAAACATACTTCTTGCAACTTTATGAGCAGCCAATATAAGAAATTGATGGAACAGTGTTGCTAATGGCATACAGTTACACAGGTGGTTCCAGCCAGGTAAACACACACAGTGTCCTGCCCTGCGCTGGCTTTCCTGGTTCACAACCCAGTGCATAGAGGAAGGGCTTCCCCACGAGTGCTGTGTTTGTCTTTTGGCAGCATCCATACCTGCCCAAAGACAGGTAGGTCTCAGAGGACATTTTTTATTGCTTGCCAGAGTAGGATGACAGTTTGAAAACTTATGAGTTTTCAAAAGGCTGTTCCTACAATAAAACCTTTGACAACACCCTCAGTCACAAGTGCTGCAGAAGGTTTAAGCAGTGAATTTGTGATGGTAAGTCCAGGCAATGGTGGCACACAAATTTCCTAAACCAGCTGAAGGTACATATTGTATTTCACAGCTGCAGCCTTTGGAACAGCATCTCCGAAGACTCCCAAACACCAAGAAGCTGATTCCCCTTCAACATTTCAGCTCAGTGGCTTTGAGAAGTAAACCTCCAGAAGCAGCTGGAAGTCGCTTGTCTTGCCTTGCTGTTGGCCTCACTCCTTTCAGATTCACCTTTATCCATGTGGGTTTTTTTCTGCCTATGTGTGACAGGTATTTCACTTGTCTGAATGAATCAACTGGGAAGGGGGAACACAGAGAAATGACCAAAGTTTCTAGAGAAACATTCAAGTTCATATGCATTGAATCCTGCATCAGTATAAAAACAGGGAAAATTTCAGGCTGAGAAAGACTTAGGGGCAAAAAAGCTAATGTAAAGCGGGATTAAATAAAGGCTACTGGAGCTGACTCACACCCTGCTCAGCATTCTGAGATATGAATCTTAATCAGAACAGCTACTGCATTTTTATAACACAGTATCAATTCACTGTTTTTTTCCTGGACACCAGTTTTATGCAGTCATGCTGGATGAGAGAAAATTGCTCCCTAGCAATTTCTAAGCCTATTTCAATCAGATTTCAAATAGGAATGGAGGCTTTAGAGAGAGTGTTTCTCTGTTGATTTCCTTAAATTTGCCATAGGAAGAAATAGACAATAGATACCTTTACTAAGAGAAAAGCTGGAGAGTGCCCTCATATCTGATTAAACCTAACAGGATTCACATATGAATTAGACCTCCAAGACAGGAGAAAAACTTTCATCACATCTCATACCTTCATCATCACAAATACCAGCATAACTAGGCATGTCTTACAGGAACCATGAAGATGCCCCTGCCCTTGTGCTCAGCAACTACCTTGCTTGAAGCTGATTTTGTCCTGTTACACTGAAGTTTAAATTCCTGATAATGAAAGCTTACTGCCGACCTCCCTAATTATTTAAAAATTATCATTTATTTTATTATCTAAACGGTAGGTATCACAGATGAGTATCTGGCCATATCTGTCCAACTATTAGTGTTTGAAGTTTGCTGAAGCTTTGATACCAAAGCTGTGTATGATTTGACATCCTCACCCATTACTTGTCACCTAAACCAGATTTTTACACTTCTAAAGACTTTCCTGCTTTCTTACAGCTCCAGATAAATGCAAAAGTGACTCTCGGTAGCTTTTGCAGTACACTTGCATTTCCAAGAGGTGAGGAAGGCACACTAGAGAGAAAGTAAGCTGATGGATGGTGCCTCTCCGTAAAGGAAAAGAGTGCATTTTTCTTGCACTGTTCCTTCTATTGTGAGATTGTTGGATATGGGGAAGACCTGATGTGTGGGGAAAAGGGTTCAGTGGGAGAGTGGACACATGAGCTGAGGACAACCAAGACAACGTCTCATTAGCGTGCAAATGTAAGAACTTGTCCCCATATCCTATCTTCCCCCTGCAGGTCTATAGTTTACTTCCTTCCTTGGGTCAGCTTGGGCTCTAACAGGAACCCTCCAAGAGGTTGTTTAGCTTCCTGAGAAGGAAGGAGGCTCAGATGTCTACCACACTCCAGACTTAGAGTAATGATTTGCCATGATGTTAGCTGAGGAGCAATTGCAAAACAATATGGCTAATCTTATTAGCCTTAAAAGAAGTATATATTGTGTCCTGGAGATTAGTATTTTCCTACTAAATAGGACTCTGGCATTTTCTGCCAAATGGAGAACACTGTGGAAAAGGACACAAGCAGAATTTAAGCAAGTTCTTTATCATATCTACATGGAATTGATGAAGAATAAATACATGTTTTCTAAAGAATTTCAGTATTTCCTACCTTGTACCACTTCTTGGTAAATGTCTTTTTCCTAATGTCCTGCATCAGATGCCTATGCAGTGCTGGCCATCTCATCTAAGCAGAGGCACTGAAATAGACACTCAGCTAAAGCCAACCAATACAGACTGCAGAGAAAATGTCAAACTACAACCTCAGTCCTCGGCATAACTTAAATGCTTGAGTCTGGACTACATAAAACGTTTCTTAGTTTGTTTTGAGTAAATTTATAAGAGCAAACTATCCAGTGTCAGGTTGGTGTACTGGTCCTGAGGCCAAGGGGCACAGTGTGCCCACACACTTGTTATTGCATCCTATTAACTGCCAAAAGAGGACGTCTGTGAGCAAGCTGGTCATGGGCAATAGACTCCAGTTAACTGTTGATTCATGATGAAAATCACATCATATCTCAAAACACAACTGCTCCAGTGCCTGGGACTGCTCTGACACAGTCTCACAGCACATACTGAGGTATGCTGCAGACATCTGCCTGCTTCATGTGCAGGTTGATACAAAGCTATTTGTAATGTGAAATAAGTGTTAATTCCCATTTCTTTGGCACATGCTCTTTCTCCTCTGTTAATATACACAGTGTAGCAACAGAGTGGTCTTCAATTCCCCAAGTGACATTTTCAGAAATGGTCTTTTACCAATTTTTTATAACTGCATGGGTGTTGGGTGTGCTTGGAGCATGTCTGCTAGAGAAAGTCTCTTGGAGATCAACATATCTCATAGTATGGTCTCCAGAACCCAAATATATTTGGTTTTAAGCCAGTTATCACATCAAAGAGAATTCCATATAAAGACAGAATTAAAGCAGCAGATATGTAGGAAGCCACAAATAGGATAAATCACACCTATTCTTAGCCATGGAATCTAGCCTAACTTGGATGGAACAAATAATCCTCAGGAGATGCCTTCTGTCCTTCATCTCCAGGGGAAACTTGAATTATTGACTTAGCCAAGATGCTTAACTTTTAGATACATGAGGACATTTAAACTGAATTTTTACTCCCCCAGCCTTAAATCTACCTATGCATTTAAAATACATAAGTGAAACTTATAAAATGCCCCTAAAAGCCATAGGGGAAACTCTTAAGAGGTTAGTTGCATAGATCTCTAATTTTAAAGAGACATGTTTTTGCGGAACTCAGCATAGCAAAGTAATTAAGAATGTGTCTAGATACTATTAAACTGGCATTACACATTCTCTCACATCCATAGTGGTGCAAATATAACCATATATTCTTGCCTCCAGAAGCGGGGGGTTACAGGAAGTAATGCAGTCGAAAATTGCCTGAATTTGCTTCACAAAACCCAACAGAACCTGAATAAAAGAAGCATAAAGACCAAGCTGCTGACCCACCTCTTCATCACCAATATTTTCCATTGTTAGCACATAAATACTGTCCAAAACCACAAAAAAAATGAGTACATCTATTTGTTTGCTCTTTTCACTTAAAATCATTTTAATACACCATTTGTCAACCTTAATGTATGACTTTTCTTATGTTTTTAAATGGTTTTGAAAACTTACCCATATAGGGTTTTGTGCCAGCCATAGAAGATGCTTTTTCTGAGCCTTTCACTATGGTTGCTATGTTAAAGTCAGTGATATGAACATGTCCTGCAATTACACAAAGGAAAAAACAAAGTTAAAATAACACATCATAAAAGCTTGCTTTCTTTTATTTAACATTTAAATGATACTGAATAAATATTAAACTGGAAAGACCCATAACAGTTCAAGGAGACTTGCTATTAAATGATACTCATAATTAGAAAAATCAGATTGGCAGCAAAGTGATGGAATATTTCTTTTGTACAGTTGCATCCACTACCTGCTCACAGAGATGAATCTTTTTTGCTGGGCACCCTTAAATCTTCTTGTGCTATCAGCATTGAAAATTATAACTGGTTTCCCAAAGCAGCAACAAGCGAGAGAATGAAATCTCCTTATCCTCGGCTAGAGTCACCCCCTCACAATCTCAGGTATTTATGATTCCTGTCTGCTGTCACATCCACATCATGTTAACATCAGCCTGTTTTTTCTGGATCTCCTCAGGGCAAAAAGGGAGCAGAGGAGAAAAAGGATATTTTTATCATACAATAACTATAAAATTAGATCCATGGCAGCAGGAGAGAGTGTATGTTAACAGCAGCAGGTCCCAAATGATCACTCATTCAACAGCAGGTTGCAAGATGAAAGATAGGTGATAGAAGTCAGCCTCAGGACTTTCTGCCTGACCAGCCAGACAGCTGATTAAGCTGAACTGATCTGGCCAGGCTGGATGGCCCAAACCTGCTGTTACTACTTCTTTCCTGGGTTAGTTTATGATGAGCATAGATTAAACTGAAGCAATAGTTGTTCATCCTGGCTTGCCATAGGCAGGTAAACTAAGCATAAATCCAGTCTGAAAACTGCAGGCTTTCAATTTGACAAATTGGTTGTTAGGTTTTGTATATCTGCTTAAGAACTAGTTTTATATGGTGGAGTGATGTAGATATTGTTTTCGCTGTGATTACACGTGGCAATGCCATTGTGGAGGATGGAGTGCAGGGAAAAGTACTCCATTCTCCCTAGCCCTGCACTCAGTCAGGATTAATTCATCAGTATCTTGAACCAGAGCCTTGAGTGACAAGTTCTGATTTTTTTTTTTGTGATCAAGATCTCAACCTCGTTCAGGCCACAGAATGGAGCAAGCTTTGGGCACGATGCAGTTGTTAAGCCAGGGAAGTTGTTATCATGCTTACTGTCAAAGGTAAAGAGAGTGTGGCAAATGACTGATGCTGAACGTTACCGTGGTGCCTGACAGAGGAAGAGCAGTCTCAGCAAAAGACCACGCTGCTTTGACAGTCTAACCTAGATCATGTTCAAAGTCTGCAGGAAACATATCTGCCAGCCTCTAACAAGTCTGCAGCTATGCGTATGGGAACCAAAGTTCTCAGAGGTCCTTAATTTGTCAAGGTCTGAGCTGGTTTTGAAGGGAGAAAGGAAGAAGGCATGATCCACTGCTAAACTTAAAGCTATTTCTCTAAATGGGAGACACAGTAGAAGTTTTTGATGAAATGGTTTTCATGCTTTCTACACTTTTGTTGGTAAAAATGCTTACATTTTATTGACAAGTTCTTCCTTCTTAAGACACACACAGGAAGATACCTGCCCCCAGCAGACAAAATCTGTGCAAAGAGGAAAGCGATCACTTTGAGGACAGGGAAGTGATAAGCCACCATAACAAGAATCACAGCCAAGCCTGCTACTGGATTTCAAGGTAGCATTCTTCCTTCCTGGTGGCTGGAGTGTAGCATGTTTGCAGTTTATTTTGCAGTAATAAAACACCATAGCAAGCCTTCTTGAAAGTGATAATTGAACCACATATAGCCACCTCCTGACAGTAGTTTTAAGCAGTTCTGTGTACACTGTAGAATGAAAATCTGCAAGGATCTCAGAAGACTAATACTTTCTTCTTTCTTGACAGATAACTGTGTTTTATAGAGATAAATATAAAACCCTGTCATTTAAATGACAGCATTGCAAGTGATGCTGCCTATTAGAATGCCAGCATGATAGCTTGTTGCAAAACATCTATCGCATAATATCCATTCCGACTGATCCAAATAGTTGATTTGCAATGAAAATTGCCTCTCCTGCAGTGCATTGTTTTCTTTCCCAGTTATTAGGTTCTTTTCATTTAACAAAACCAAAATAGCACACATGAAATGTTGCATACACTGACTGATGTTTTTTGTTAAAAGTGCCTTTCTTCAAGGTAAGGAATGGGTTGGGTTGTGTATAGCTTCTCTGCATCCTGCTGCTGACACAGCCATGGTGGGCAGCTCCTGTACATGTAGCAGAGCAGGGCAGAGCAGAGCCATATCTGTACCACGGGAAAAACTTCACCTTTGCTCTTCCCCATCACAGGACCACTCATAGTCCATGGTCTGCTTGCAGGCAGCCTTTTCCTGTTGCTCTAATTTGCTATGGAGGGAAAGGAGGGCATTTCCAAGGCAGGCAGATTGGCTGCACTAAGCAATTGGTGGGAGCTGAGGGGTTGGATAGAGGCTCTGTCTGGGGTGGAGTCAGAGCAGGGGATGAACCCCCTGTGTCTGGGGGCAGTGGAGGAGGGATGGAGGGTTATCAAAGCAAACCACTAGCTGAAGGGTTTCAACTCCTTTAAGACTAGTGACTTGTTTTGTTTGTTTGGGTTCTTTTAAGTTTTCATTTCTGGTGTGGATATTTCAAGAGACCCCAATTCCCATAGGAGTCTTTCAAATCAGCCTCTAAGACATCTTTTGTGGCAGCTGCTGCGTATAGGAGAGGGAAAGGTTGCTATTGTTGCAATATGCTGGTGAATATGCTGGTTCATATTAGCTTCTTCATGCTGTCTCCAAAATTTCAGTTCATGGAGACTATTTTCCATCTGAGCTTCTCACCTTGTACTTGATCTCCCTTTTTGGATATTACTGCAATCAAAGAAATGTCAAAACCAAATTTATACCCTGGTGCAATATTGAACTAAGTGGTATGTCAGTGCACTTGGGTTTAGCTTTTAAGAGTTGTGAAGCAGAGCAGTGTACAACAGATTCAGCAATACCTAACTAGATTCAAGTCTCATAGGGAAAGAGCTCATTACTTAATCCCCATGGCTGCATGACCCCATCTGATAATAAGATTGCGATGGAGAGGAAGGAAAGGCAAATGACCACATTCCTCTGACTTTCTGTAGAGCAGCTTTCTCAAATCATCCCAGACTGCAGATTCCACATACATCAACATGTATATTGTGAATTGAAAGCATTTTAATAGAAATTGTTTCAGAAATTGCATTCCTGCAGTCAGCTTCCAGTTAAGTTTTTTTAACAGAGAAAATTTGTAAGTTAATACCTTTAGCACAGTGTATGGCTTTGAGAAGTTTTATGCATGCACTTCAGAATTGCTAAGTGGTTGTTATGCTTCACTTTTACATGTGGCCTGAAATCTCAGAATCACAGGTAAACAGCAAAGGATCTTCAGATTATAGTTTAATTTTTGAAGAAATCATAATGATGATTAAAACAAGTCCTGAACAGTGACTAACTACATGGTGTTAGTCCTGCTGGCTAACTAACGTTTAGCAGAGGAAAATGTATGTGACTTCAAATCTCATTGAATTACTCAGAGCTTGAAACCAAAGGGGTGAACATGAGGGCAACGAGAAGAAATACCAGACTGGAATTAATGCCACTAACTCATCACGAATCAGAGCTGATGGGAAATCTCAGCATAGTAACATTTTGGAGAAAATTCAGCCTCAAAAGGTCAAACCCTATGAAGAATTTAAAAAGCCTCTCTCTAGGTTCATCTGTAATACGTAGAAGAGCGTAGTTCACATCTGTGTGAACTTGGCATGGCTTTGGCAGTCTGCTACCTATCATCAGGAGCATTGTTAGAAACCTTATTGTACTGCTGTAGATGGGTTCAGCAAGGCTGTGATTTTCAAATGCATAGGCTGCATAATGGCCATGTACACATACATTCAAATATATTTTCAAAGTGTAGATAGCTTCAGAAAGATGAATTATGCTGAGAGCATTCATCTTGTTAATCACTGTTGGAGGGTTAAATGAGATATAGTGCCTGAAAATTGAGTGCAGATATGAGAAGGACAGGCCCTGATGCAGGCACACCAGGTGCATCTTCAGTGAAGACTTTGTCTCCCAGACATCACTAAGCAGTGATAATTTTGCCAGTTCAGTTCTTCAGAAGTTAATATTGAGGTTCAAAATATTGAATTCATGGACGTGTTTTTCATCCTTTTTTTGGATTTAGGACCAAGATTGCTCATTAGCTGAATCTTTCAATTTTGCTGTTATTTTTTAAATGAGAGCTGAGATTCTTAGGCAATCAAGGAAATATAGTTTTAAGGAAAACTTTGGGGATCATAAAGCAGTATAATCATATATAATAAGGCACATATGAATGCCAGATTAAATCTACCTTGCTCTCTCATTAGAGAAATGATTACAGGGTAAAATTATCACTACCAGATGCAAGAATTGAGTCTAACCCTCCCTCCCACCAACTCTAATAAAATGGAATTAGTCTTGTTAAGTCTAAGAGTGAAGTATTAGGTCTGCGATGTCAATATGGAGAACTGCCAGGGGACATTTGGTGCCATCAGAGGTGGTAAGATCAAAATGAACAAGTAGTGAGTCTTAACATAATCTCTATTTAAGCACAGTAGCAGTGAGGATGCTAAAGGTTCCCTCCACTCAAGGAGTCACCAGAAAAGAGTATGGAAAAGACCACTGAAAGTTATTAAATGTACAGAAACTGTATTCAGCTCAGGAAATGCCTTAGTTACAACAGGCTGAAAGCTGGGTGAGTACATAGGAGAAGCACCACAAAAACTTGTTCTATGTCATGCTCTGTCATTCACTTTTCAGAGACTCTTGGAGAGAAAAAAATCATCCAGATGATCCAATATGGTTTCTTTTAGGCTCTGAAACTGAAAGCTTGAATATCTGTAACAGTGCCTATAGCAAGAGAGAGAGCCAAAAGGACTGGATCAGTGTATTATAAGAAATTAAAAACACTGAGGTGCTTCAGTTGATGAAGTTTTTTAATATCATGAATATTGTGGTTGTAAGATATTATTCACCAAATCTTGCTATTCTAGAAGTAGGAGATGGCTTTTTGAGAGGAGTATATTTCAAAACACATCAAACTCTTTTCTTTGATGAATGATGGTGCACTTCTACAGCATGTTGCTTCAGGAGGTTGTGAAGGCCAGCATCAGTAGCAGCTTCAAAGAGGCAGTAGACAAACTCACTCATCAAGAAAGATTTACCCAGAGTCTAAAGGGAATATGCAGGCATACTCTAATATCTTAATACAAAAGTTGTATGTAATAGAAAGCACTGAAACATTCAGTGGCAAAGAGCACAACCCATGAGTATTATCTATCTCTTCTTGACCCTGCTTGAGACAGAATGCCAGCTGAGGGGTTGGGCCTGACCCAGCAGGGTGTTATTTCCCAGTAAACCAAGCAGGGGTCTTGCTGTGTCTTATGAAATGATGTCCCAAAAAACTTGCTTGAAAAGAAATCGAATTGTTGAAAATTTCATGTGGAGAAAGTGTACTAATGGTGTGGTCACTCTGCACAATGCAAATCCTGGATGCCAAAGTAGAGCCTCAGAATTTCTGAAGAGTGACCAGAAATGTTAATATCAATTGTGCTAACAGATAGCTATAGCATTATCACCTCTTCATCAGGGACTGTAGCTATTAGACAACAGGTAATGGGTATAAAATTAAACAGGGGAACCAGCCTACAATTCTATGAGAAAAGGGAGCATATTAATCTGTTTGCTATTGCTTGTTTTTTTCTCCATTCTAGGCATTCTCCATCTTAGACATCATGGAGCATGGAAAGATTTAAAGGCATCTTTAATTTCTTTGATATTTCAGAAAAATAATGCAACATGGACCAGACTTTCCAGCTTTCAGCTCTAAATGTTGTTATTTCAGTTATATTTTCTAAACCATTAGAACGAAAGGAGTTGTAGAGGATGCAGAGTGTTTTATAACACTTTTCTCTGTACAATGATAATAGCTCTTCTGATCCACCAAGTAGTCCCTACAGCTGTCACTGGAATAATTCTGTTTCAGATGCGTGTTAGTAGAACAGAGCATTACTATGAAATTCAGAAATTAGAATTAGTCAGAAGAGCTTTCTGGGGAAGCTGGGAGGGAAACATTACCAAAGAGCTTTATGGACAGCACTATTTATCATTTAATTCCAATTCAGAGAGTGAACCCTGAAATCATCCCTTTCTCTACTCAGAGAACACTCCTCTATAGGATAAAGAATCTCTCCAGGAGACCAGGCAATCATCTTCTGGTAGGGACTGAACACTATTTGAAGTAGCTAAGTACCCCACTCACATGTAGCATTATGCTTCTTGTGATTATTAATCATTTATTTCCACTGATATATGAGAACCTGTGCTCAGCAGTGTTGAGATGTGGCTTTGCTGAGAAGTATATGGGAAAATTCAGGCTTCCTCCCCCAGAATTATTTTGAGTACGTTGTATATATTTTCGTATCCTTTATTTGTACCTTGGATTTTCATGGCTGAAGAAAAATTTCCTGTTTCACTACTTCTGTATCCCTGAGTTATGTTCCCTAAACCATAGAGATAAACTGCAGTGAAAATAATGTTAATGAGTAGAAATATCTATGATCCTCATATATGTTATGAAAGTCAGTCTAGTTAACTGCTTGAAGACGTAAGGCAATGTGAATGGCATAACACTACACTTCAGCCAAAATAGGTTTCTTCAGTGAAGTCAAATAAATCTAATTCTCTAAGACAAACTCACAGTCCTGAATGTTGTGCATATCCAATTCCATAATACTTTGAGTAAGCACAGCTTTTTTAATGAACTATAAGACCTAGAGGTAAAGTCAAGCATACAGGAAGCTTAGAGAACACAGGCTAAAATAAAGTTCCTTCCTGTGCACCTGGTTAGACTCATATTTGGTGAATTTGTTATGCTTCCTTTACTGCGCATTTATGGTGTACATATTCAACACATTTTTCCATGAGGTGAAATCTGATGATTTACAATATTGCAGCTTAATAAAAGCTTTTATAGACTTCAAGGGTAGCATTCATCTTGGAAAACGTACATCTGTATGGTGGATCTTTACTCGAAATAGTTAGTTATTAGTCACCAAAGAGACATAGATATTGACATGCAGTGCAGACATACAAAATAGATCAGATTATCTAAAACATGTCTTTGTCTTTCAGTTATCTGTAAAGCCTGTGATGACAAGTAGGATACAGACATCTGTCCAACTTGTGTCCCTTCATTTAATGAGCTGAGTTGTGTGGACCCTTATCTGCATAACAGGTCAGTGAAGCAAGGATCCATGAGCTGATTAATTCTGCTGACCAAGGTCTTTCTGCAAGTCTAGAGGAGCATGGTTTCTTCACCACCTATCTGCAGGTGTGCTATAAGTATTCTGCAACTTTGCAGAAAAGGGGATAACCATCCCCAAATTTCCATACTGACTACAGATAGCTTTGTGCTGAAAAACTTACAACCACCAAGACCTTCATTTTGCAGCATATCGCTCACTCTGGTGTAGCTTCTACTCTGCAATACTTGAGCCCTTGTAGGAAAGTTCTAGCAAGAGCCTAATTGCGTGCAGTAATTTACCTTGATGAGGGACAAGGAGAGATAAGAGCAGTCTTACTTCAAAGCCTGTCAATCAGAGATTTAACACACTCATAGTAATTTTGCGTTGTCTTGACATCTTTAATTCACCCAGGACTTAAAGGCAAGAGACTTCTGTTTCATGCTTATTTGCTGATATCAATATCTGGGGGAACGTTAACCTTGATGAGCCTGAGATGTTAAATTCCTGAAGTTCTAAATGGTTTAAAACTCCAACATTATTTATCTTTGTTGGCTTCCATATTCCCAGGGACAAACTCCAGCTGTTCGCAATGTTACCTCTTTAATCAACTTTAACTTGTATATACAGCAGCTCTGGAATGGGTTTTGAAAAATAATGCTAATGTTGGCATAATTTCAAGTTTATATTTTCTCAAAGATTAACTCCTTTTAATCAATTTCTGTGGGGAACAAAGCACAACAAGAGTTTCTTGCAGTAGCAAACATACACCTCCTTTTTCCATTTAGTCTTCCTCTGGTATACATTTCTGTTCTGACTGATACAAGGTTAATGCCTTCTTTGCCTGCATTTTTTTGTGTTCTTCCTATGAATAATTTCAAAAAGATCCATGACATTTTAGCAAAATACTTCATAGATAGCTTGTATGTGTCAAATTTAAAGAGATTACCTGCATTTTTTTTTCATACCACAATTTTTTTGTTTGACATCATGGAATCAGTACTGAAAGTTCAAAGTGATTTGTGTTGTCTGCTCTTCTTTTATGTTATTTAAATCAGAACTTGTAGAGTCATAAAAATCTTGCAGACTTAGAGGTATATTTCTAAATTCCATATCTAAATTTAGGAAAGTAATTCCAGAGATCAACATGAGAAATAATTTGCTCTAAGAAATTTCTTAGCCATTCAGAAGTTCTGAAAGAGAAGATAAGTGCTTAGTGCTGTTCTACTGGTAGATACCTAAAAAGGGATTACAACGAGTCACAGTAATCCTGTGAATAAAAAATGAACTTCTTTTTATCAGGTGTCCCTTGTGATCTCAATATATCAATACACACTAAATTCTTCTTCACATCTTGCAATATCAGATCAGCTTTTATTAGCAGAAGGGGAAATTATAAAACTCTCAAGGTGGACAGACATCGTTTTCAAAGGAAGTACAGATTTAGGTAGGAATCAACATCTCAGGTTGTTGTACAAAGCATGTAAAAGCATGTCACTGAGATCTCAAGAATTAGAGATATTTGAGAGAAAGCAGTCAATATTCACTTACCATGCTCATCCAATAGTATGTTGTCAGGTTTGATGTCCCTGTAAAATAAGGAAAGGAATGAATTACTTTTCATACCCGAAGAAAACCGCAATTTCAAAGTTTTGCCCATCTGGGTATGAGGACCAAGTCACTTAGATCATTATAAAACCAATGAAAACCATATCACACATAAGCACAAATGATTTTTATCTGCATCTCTTTACCGCCCTGAGAAAACATGCATCAGAAAGAGGCTTTCTAGGTTTCCATTTCATGTGGTTTTGTATTCAGATGGTTAGCATTGACATGGATTTGGTTTTCAAGATTATGTGCTTTATTCTTTATGGATGATGGAAGATTTGCATCTAGGAGGTGCATGATTGCCTCAGGGACTCACATTTGATAGACCCATGAAATCGTTTAATTGGAAACATCAGTGATCTCTTTTTTCTGCCAGACCCCACTAATCGACCATGCTCACATATATGATCACTCATACACTGTATAGTCCTGCTTGATACCTTATGCTAACCTTGATAAGTCAAACAGCTCTCCTTCTAGCCCTCAAATTCCTGCTTGTCTGTCTGCAGTGGTAGGTACAATGCTGAGAAAAGGAGCAGATATAAGGGAAGATGGAGATTATGATGTGCTGAAACATCAGCATAACTCTGTCATTGTTGGCACAAGGGAAAAACATCGCCCTAGAGAGCTGTACTTTCAGGATCATTTCCATTGACCTACATTCATGCTGATGTCAGAAGGGATGGAGATGGCTTTTCACACCCTCTTTCTTAGCCCAGCATCACTGCTTGTAGTGCAGACCTGCTCTGGGGGAAATTAATTTCTTCCCTTTGCCAGCCTGGATCGGTCCCTGATTTGGCTTACCCTATGGCTTGGTGACTGCGATGCAGTTGTGTTGGGTGGTCCTGCCTTTTCCCTGCCAGCTTGAACTTCATACAGTTTTGAAGCCGTGTTCTTGGTGCAGCATTACTGGACTGGGAGATGATTCAGTCCACCATGAGCAAAATATTTGCTGCTTGGGCTGTATTTTCCATTAATCTCAAAAGACAAGGGACCATAAGCCATCAAAATAAGCTGTTGAATGAATCTGCAAAGGAACTCCAAACACTTCCACCAGTGCAATTTCTTTTAGCCAAAGGATAGCTCAATTATTCCAATTTAAACATGTCCTAGAAAATCCTTTCCTGACTGAAATACATACTAACACATACTTAGATTTTGTAACAGATTTTTCTTTTCAAATGTGCCTGTAAATGGAATAAAGAAAAGTGAAATGTTGCAAGAGGAAAATATGTCACATCAGAATGACTTCTGAAGCAAATGCTGTACAGGAATAAGATAGCAATAGCAATTATGGTATGTGTATTGCTTGCATGAAATGAGCTCACTTATCACTCCAACTCCACACCTTCATTGACAAAAAAGGCAGCTTACAGTTTAGTATTCTGAATTCCACGCTGCCTAGCACATCCTGATAATCACATGAAATTGTGAAGTACACTAAGATTGTGTTTACAATTTGTGTAGCAGCAGCTGGGGAAACGTGGGACAAATAAGAAATTACTTTGAATCATTCCCTGCACATTTGGAAATTACATGGATGTATCTGTGTAAGGAAAAGGATCTCACTATGAATTAACATCTGGAATGGACTTTTATACTGATACATCAGTGTGAAATACTGTATTTTTTCTGAACAGTTTACAGGCTATCTAAAATTGTCAGATTCAGCAGCAGTTCTAGTTATATGTGTAATAAAAGGAGAAATCTCTACTACAGCCCACATTACCCACAAACCTCCAAACTCTGACATATGATATCATTTATCACATCAAAAGTTTTCCTTGCCCTCATTTCACATGAGTGAAGTTGTGAGTTATAGGTGAACTGTAGAACTAAATATCTTTGCGTATATTATAAAACTTATCTAGTTGAATTATTGTAGGAAAATCTATATATTTTTATATATAATGCTACATCTACTCTCTCAGTTGATGAGAGTTTTGGAAGAGCTACTATTCAGCTGGTATCAACAAACAATCTCTGGTTTTTGATAACCATTTTCTGATAAAAGTTGGAATTGTGCTTTCATGCAGAATAGTATTTGTGGTTGATCCACATCTTGAAAATACACCGATGATTTTCAATGGAAATAAGCGTGTCATAGTTTAGTCTCTTGAATTTAACATTTTAAAACTTTATAAAAGTATTTTAAACTTTGCCTCCACATAGTTTAACAAGCACAGTCTGATTCTGCACTTCTCATGTGGGTGAAAACAACAGGGGTCACACATTAGGGCCTTCGTGGCTTCCTAAAATCAGTGATACATTCAGTATCACTCCAAACTGATTTTCCCAGTTTAAGAAAATAAGAGTTGGAGTGGTACAATCATTAGTTCTTCACTGAGAATAATATTGATGAAAAGGAGAAATTCAGCTCTATGAGCTACTGCCATGTGTATAACAATGCAGCCAGGAATTGCTCATTACAAGACTGTTCCTTTCTGTGTGTTCTTCAAGAAGATGAGTTTTACTAATTTGAATATCTGCTATGGTGGTGCATTATTAAATAGACTACTCATTTTATTGCACCAGAAAAGACAGCTACGTGTATCATCAAATATATGGTTCATGGAGCTGCACCTGAAAAGTTCAGAAAGTTGAGTATTAAAATTAGATCTATGCTTGTGTTTCTGTGACTAATTTGGGCAGTGGCTGAGACTTGTTACAAATGCACATAGACCATAACATCTTTCTCACCTAACCAATTTTCCTCACTGTGGCTCTTCCACCTTTCCTCATTTTGCTCAAAGGCAGGACTATAGTTGGGGGCAGGTACAACCTTGTATTGCCTTGCACAGAGCAGCTCAATCCCTCAGTCCCTGGGGCATCTTGATAGATTGTGTCTCAGATCTCAAAACAAGCTATTTTAAACTGCTTTTACAGCTAGTAAAAGTCATGAGCTACAGTACGTCAGAAGGTGACCAAGTTTTTTAAATAAGATGCAGCTGTTTTGGGATCACATGCCTGGAGATGTGTGGGATGCATAGATTCACATAGCAGGTGAAAGCAAAGTGCAGGGTCACTGAAGAAAGAGCATGCTTTCCAGCAGCACCCTATTATGTGATTGTCACCAGTTTACAGCACACCACCAAAAGCTTTCCTCTCCAGAGGCAGCTTATTGAAAGTCTCCAGAGGAACAAGGCCACTGCTCTGCCCTTGCATCAACCACTACTTGCTAAGTGCAGGGCAGGGAGGGTTTAACACAGCCAAGGGGAAGACTTTGCAGGTCTAGGGGCATTGCAATTAAAGTTACTGGATATATGCAAAGTAGAGGTCTTCCAGCATCTGTAATAAAAAACCATCTAGTTTCCTTAAATAAATGCAGTAGTTAAATTTATTTAAATGGTAAAAATACTGTTTATATGGGAAAGTGGATTCAAAATATAAAACCTCTTTAAGTTAGGCAGTTGAAATTCAAGCATGTTAAGTAAGTAAATTCTGTTTTGACTACACATCAATTCTTCAGATAACATTTTTCCCTTTAGCGAGCATGTTCAAACAACAGGGTGTGAAATTCAGCACATTAACTTCAGGATTTTCCTATTATGCATATCTGCAGCTAAGAGAATGAATTGAAACACTCATTTCATAGTACAAGTATCTTAAATCTGCTTGTAAGCGAAACTGAAGGACCTTTAAAAGGAGCAAACTTGCTCATATTTGGATACCGAAGATCCCTGTGCTGCCCTCTAACCATTCATCAATCAATGAGCAGCAGAGCTATGGCAGTGTCCTTAACATTGATTTCATAAACAATTTCACTGTCTGTACCGGTGCTGCTCCAACTCTTTTTACACAGAAAAATAGGAGCAACATAAAAATGGGAGTAGAGAAACATTCAAAGTCTTTGCTCAGTGACAGGACTAGGCAAAACTAACAGAAGAGCTGACCCAAGAAACTCAGAGGTACAGACAAATGAGAAACATGGGGAAAATCACAGTTTAATTGTCAACTGTTGATATTGCCTGTGAAATCATTTCTAGTGTTCTTCAATTGCTTAGTTACAAATGTCAAACTAAAGATGCACAAAGGATGAAAGTACAGTAAAAGGTGTTGCTTATAATTCCCAAGTAGGAAAGAATGATTAATAATCTAATTGTATCTTCTATAATATCTGGGCTGAGTAAGTATTCAGTGTTTGAACACATTCCCTCTGCATGGAAGAAAATCTTGAATGTGGCTTGACTCATGTTCACTTCATAACCCAGAGTCCTTTGAACTCAGTGATTATAAGTTAGGTTCAAGTGTCTGCAGTTTCAATTACTGTTTCCATCAATGTTTCTTTATGGTGTTTCTAAGTGGGGTAGAAGCAGATTTCTAAATTAAGAAGCAGAGCTGTGTATTCTTCATCCTTGGATGAATTTACAAGACCTGAATGGATAAACCCCAAGCAACATTGTCTGATCTGAAGGTGACACTGTTTTGGGCAGGACATTAGAGGTCTCTGGAGGTGCCTTCCAGCCTGAATTAGTCTGTGAGTCTATGAAAAATAATGTATGTAAGCTCAAATTTATCCATCATTCTTATTCCCCCTCCTTTTAGCTACAAGAAAGTTCATGAAAGACTAAAGAGACATGGGAGAGGATCATATGCGTGGAAATTAATACACCTTTGGTACAGTACATTGCAGTTGGAAACTAATCAGAGCTTCTACATGTTAAATTCTGTCATGGGGCTTGAATACTCTTGAAAAAATAGTAGGAATAAATAGTCTATCTTCAGCATGAAAGGTTCAAATAGAAATGCTTTGGTGCTCAGTGCTGGAGAGGTCTAACACATTAATAATTAGCTAAGTGAAGTGGTAAAAGGAAGATTATTTCACCTAAAGATGACTCAGAAATCTCAGTAAGAGTGAGCACAACAAGGTGATTATATTGGCAGTGCCAAATAAAATTGAGAATAGTCACAAATTATATGTATATGTCAGAAAAGGAGAATATGAATTACTCATCAGGATTTGTGACCATACATAACCTTCTAGAGGTCACATTTTGTGTTCTTTATGTAGGCCAAGTAGTCTTGGACAGAAGACTGAAAAACATGTGATGATGCCATTAGCTCTAAATCCAGAACAATTGCCAAAAACAGTTTCACGTGGACTGCTTCAAATTGGCAAAGAGGGCATCACAACTTTTGAGCTCTATTGTTATCAACTGGACTTAAAACATCAATCTAGAAATGAAAGGTGTTTGATTGATGAAGTCAACCATGAATTACCCAGTTTTGTGAAGGAAAAAAAGAAGCAGCTGATTCACTGACTACCACTTCACATTGACAACAAATAGCTCTAAGTAGGTTGCAGGAAAATATCGAAAATAAAGGTGTTATGTTGTAATTTAAAACAAAGGTAGGCTTCAGATTACCTGATTTTGTAGCATCTAAAAGAAAGCCATAGAAAGTTAAAAGATCTGGAGAAAGCTGAACAAAAAATTCCCTGAGAGTAAAGAACAAATAAATTAGTTTTGTTTAGTTAACAGAAGAGATCTGCAAGATGTGATGTGGCAGGCGTATCGAATAATAAATAGTATCTAGATGATCATTAGAACTTTTCTATTTGCTTTTGAAAGATGAAAGCAAGGTTCATATTTCATAAAACTGAAGTGAACTAAACAAACAGGGATTTTATTTATACAACTGTGAATTAAACTCAAGTTGATTACTACAAGACATAATTGCTCAAAAATGCTGCAGAGGCTTAAACAAAGATTTAGCTGTTGATGTGAATAACAGAACTACCAGCTAGAATTCCTCCAGCTAAGATTAGTCTAATTGATTTAGGAAAGTACTTCTGCAGCAAGTACAGATGCTGTCTTCCCTTCACCTTTTTGTAACACATTGTAATAATGCCAAACCAAGATCTATGCTTTCGCATAAACCTGTGAGATTTGAAAAACTAACTCTGCCCATCTGTTTTATTCTGCTTTCATATTTTGCAGCAAACATCCAAACACCACAGTGCTGTTTTCTGATGTGTTTAAATCTGCATTTTTTTTTGCTTTTGCCTGCTTTTTCTCCTTATTTTATCCAAAGATTTCCTGTGTTTCCAACACAGGAATAGCTTTTCTTTGCCAGTCCAAACAGCTTTTTAAACTATCATAGGAAATATTCCAATAATAACAGCTCTGGATGGGTCTGAATTCACATGTGTAATGACCCTTAACCCTGTAGCTGGTTGTCCTGGGTTCAGCAGTAGCAGTCATTGTTTCTCCTTGTAAGTAGCTGGTGCAGCGCTGTGTTTTTGACTTTCTGCCTGGGAACAGTACTGATAACAATGATGTTTTCAGTTGCTGTTCAGTAATGTTTGGTCTGACCAAGGGTTTTCTGAGTCTCATGTTCTGCCAGGGAGAAGCAGAAGCCAGGAAGAAGCAGAGACAGGACACCTGACCCAAACTGACCAAAGAGGTATCCACAGCACATCATGCCCACTGTATAAACTGGGGGCAGTTACCTGGAAGGGTTAGATCACTGCTCAGGTCAGGTCGGGTATCTGTCAGTGGGTGGTGAGCAGTTGTATTCTCTTCCCTTGTTATTTCCGTTGTCATTATTATTATCATAGGTGGTAGCAGCAGTGGTTTGTGTTATATCCTAGTTACTGGACTGTTCTTATCTCAACCTATGGGAGTTACATTCTTTCAATTCTCCCTATCCCTCTGGGAGCGGGGGGAAAGAAAAGGGGGAAGTGTGAGAGAGGCTGTGTGGCTGACTGAGCTTAAACCATGACATTGGTATCAGCAAATCCAAAGTACATTCTTTCAACTTTGTGTCTAACAGTTTTCACTCTTTGCCTTCCTGCTTCAGAGAAGGATTTAATGTATTAGTACTTTTCCATTCTCTTGAGCTTCTAAAACCCCACAGTAACGTCTATGAGCATTTCAGCTGATAGCAGTTTTACCATAATGACTTTAAAGTATTTCCACTTTTTAACAATGGCTGTTTTTCTCTGAATGAGGACTGTTCAGCTTTCAACTCTCCATTAACCAAAAGCAACTTACAAAGAGAACTCAGTTGTGTACAAACTCATGAAATGAAGTCTTAGGTTTTAAAAAATAACTCTTAAATGCTTCAATTTGAATAGGCAAAAGACAGACTCTCACTTGTTTTCAAAGGATAGAATCTATCATAGGAACAACAGTTGTAAGTTGAAGCAAGGGAGGCTCAGAATGGATGTAAAGTTTCACTGCAAGGACTGAAAAGCCATGGAACAGGTTGCCCAGAGGGGTTGTGTGGTCACCATCCCTGGATTTTATCAATACATGACAACATAAATCCCTGAGAAGACTGGTCTGATGTCGTATCTGATCATGCTTTAAATAGAAGGTTAAACTAGAGACCTCCTGAGGTCCCTTCCAACCTGAGTTTTTTCCCAAGATCCTTCATGTACAGACAAGTTCTGCAAGGAGAATAAAGGGCTTCAGCTCAGGAGTAGCAACTAAGTAGCTTCCTATAAACCATATAGAATCATAGAATCATAGAACAGTTAGGGTTGGAAAGGACCTTAAGATCATCTAGTTCCAGCCCCTCTGCCAGGAGTAGGGACACATCTTGCTAAACCATGTCACTCAAGGCTATACCCAACACAGCATGCAGCACTGCATCCCCTAATGAACCTCCTCCAGGGGGAGTGGTAATGTCTAGAGCCTATTGAAATAAGACTCCATGACTTACAATATATGCTTGACTCATTCTATGGTAAGCCCATATTTACATGTGTATCACTAAAATTGATTGCCTTATAGTCAAGGTAGTTTATGCGTTTGCAGTATGTTATGTTTTTTTTTTTTTTCTCAGTAATCATTTCAAAATAAGTAACAGAGAAATTAAAATAGATGGATTTTGGATTTCATAAGGGTGCAAAGGAAGCAAGATCCAGCAAAGGTCCTTGAAGTCAATGGAAGGTTCACATTGGTTCCAGCAGGCATAGTTTCAACCCTAATAAAGTTTTTCTCATACACTTTTCTCATTAGCACTGACAATCTAACTGTATGCTGTGTAGGATAGACCTTGAAATACTGATCTTAAAGGCTTTTTTCCTAATTATGCAGCTGTTATTTTATCTTAATACTTTTTTTGCCCCGTGCAGAAACAGGCATTTGAAGCTACTGTTTTTACTGGGGGAAAAAAATTATGCTAAGATCACAGAAAGTCACATTAACTAGTTTTTAACCTACAGTGAGATTCACAATCCTGTTTGCCTTCCTTTTGTCAAAATAGTCCAAACACTCATGACTGAAAGTGAGCATTGGTTGTATTCTTGGATACAGGCAGTGCTGTATGAAGACCAGAAGTCTGCATTGACTATTAGATGCAACTGTTAAAGTCCAGAAGACATGTGCTACCATTAAAAAATCACAATAAAAGGCAACAGCTTCTGGATAGCAACCTGAAATCATGCAGGGATAATTCTGGTAAATTCAGTTTACCTGACTGTCTCAAATATTAAATTATTCTCAATTATTTCCTCATATATACTGTATTTATATACTACAGAATATATAGCAGTAATATATAATATTTATATACCACAGAATATAGCTGATGACAGCCTTTATTTTCAATTAGAATTTATTTAGGTTTAGTCAGTCACACCAATATTTCACATTAGATCACAAACATACACCTGCTGCGTAATAATAAACTTATGTAGCATGAGTATCTTTGGACAATTTTTATTAAGATTAATATTAGCTGCATAGCAGTTCTTAACAGCCATAAAATGGCAATGAGTTGGGAAATAAATATTTCAGCTATGGATTATTTAAGTTCACATGACACTTATCACTATAGCAGAGTACTGAAGTGAACCACAACATATATTATGCAGAAACTTCTCCTAATTATGGAAAGGTGAATAGATCCTGATTTTCACAGATAGGGACCTTATTTCCTTCGTATGTGATATATAGATTACCAAATAATGCACGTGTCCAAGGTGTGCAGTTCATAAAGAAAATGAGTGAGTACATAGTGAGGTTTTCTCCTGGCAAATTTATTGAAGCTTTGGATGAAGGAAAAGTCAATATATACTGTACAGGCAAGAGTTTGATTTGGTCAGAGGTGTTTTGCTTCTGTAAGGGCAGCATAGAAACTATGCATTCTCCACAGCTGAGCTGTGCAGAGCGTCTATCAAGAATGCCTGCTCAAGAAATTGCCTTAATGAAGTCTGATGCATCCTCTCTTCCTTTCATCACCTCACCACTCATTTATCTTTTTAGCTTTTTTGTTCCTGGCTAGCATCCTTCCTAGTTTCAAGAAATGTTTGATGATGTGAAAACAAAATCATTGTAAGAATCTCAGAGTTATTTACTGTTACTTCCTATCAGATGGCTTGGACTGAAAGACTTTTGACTGTCCGAGACCTCTGATTGCCAGTTCACATACCCCTCACTTAGATCTCACCAGTAATTGTTGCCACTTACTGCTCTTTCACAAAAAGACTCCCAGAGCCTTATGTTCGTACTGTAATGAATGCTGTGTCATGACCCTGTGAATCACTGTAATTTTGAAATTTAAAGACTTCAGTGAAATTGGAAATTAGCCAAGAAGATGTAGTATTAGGCTATGAGAGACCTGTAAAGAAAGGTACATCTTGTGGGTGCCTGTTTGTACAAATCTGGAGATGCTTCCTCAAGGCACCACATCTGACATCCAAGCCATAAGGATAATTAGGCTTTCACACTTCATGGTGTCTGATCAAAACAGGAATGAGGAAACTATGTTTGTTAATAAAAGCCACTACTGGTGTGGACAGTCAATGCAGAAACAAGTGATTGAGATGATGAAAAATTAATGTGCTGGTCCTGATCTTTACATATTTACACTTGGGCTAATTAACTGACAACCAGAGACAAGTTACACAGGTAATTTATTGCTGCATGGTTTTAGCTGACCTGAGATATTTATAGAAATAAATAAAAAGGTATGTACATTTTTAGCTTTTTCTCTCTTGAGGAAAAAATTCCAGCGCAGTTGACATCCACAAATTCTGCTTGAATGCAAAAAAAAAAAACCTGCTGTTTTGCACCAGGATGTCCATGCATAAATTTATCTTCTGAGAAGCAAAGGGTACAATAATTCATTTCATCAACTCAGCCATTTCCATTTGCACTTTCTGGAGCCTGTTATACACAGAGGACTCACAATGTCAAAAGGCATTGCTTCGAGTGTCCTGTTTTGGTCTAAAATGTCAAGAAGCCTAAAATATAAAATATTAATTGGTTTAAGTTCTGTCCAGTGGGACTGACTTAGTCAGCCCTGTTTCCATCCAGGGGAATAAAAAATCTGTGTTTCAGTCTCCAAATAAGGCATGGAGCCAAAGTTGGAGTTTTGCAGCAATTTGCCAGATGCAGTTTGAGAATCTCCAACTTCCACTAGTAGACTGGGATATTTTTCAAATAAACATATATATGTGGATGGATAGATACCAGAGGTCTTAGAAAAATTAACTGCCCTTCAAGAAAGGCTCAGACTAACAAACATTGCAACTTGAAATGTAACCTGGTTTCATCAGTGTTCTAATAGTTTTATAACACTCTAATCATATGTTCAAATTTCGCAGGAATCATTAAGGCAACTTCGAGACCTACAAATTAACAGAATTCCAGAAAAATCTGTGTGAAACAAGTTAGGGTTTCAGGATTTGAAAATCATTCCATAAAACTGAAATATCTTTGATGAGATTCTATACATGCAATCCCAAATAATGTATTTACCAGCAACCATAAATATGTATTTTTGTTCTAATGCAGTCTGTGATGCATTATTCATGAACCTGAGGTAATCAACCAGTCAGTAAGCCTGGCAAAAAGAAACTTTCTATTGGGTCTTCCTATATCAAATCGTCACTTTTATTTGAAATCTTTCATTTTCCCTGCAATTCCTACTCCTGGAGCTTTAATGTAGAAGTAAAAAATCCATAACTACTACCAACTAATTATCTGTAAGCATGCATTCATATGATACTAATCAGAATCCTATCAGCTAGTCCTTTATTGCACTTTGGAGTCTTTTCGCTCTGTGTGGCAACCTGTGTGCAACAAGACCATTTTCTAGTATGTGTGCAAAATATAGCTGCTGTAATAATTTTGACAAATGAAAATGTGCTCACTAATGAAGGCCTCTGAGGATCTTACCTTTTCCTATGTTGCTTTAAAGACCGTCTGGATACCTGGCTCAAAGCTTGAGACTGTAGTACCCAGATATATAGAAATCTGCTACTGTGATGTTAAGCTCTGTGATGCCTCTGATTCCCATTTAATTTTGTATTATTTTTTACTAGGTGTCCATGAAGACCTTGGACTTTCTTAGCATTTGTACAAGCCAATTTTATGTAGCTCTGAAAATAAAGCTGTCAAAGAAGGCACCAGAACACATTTATTTACAGATACCTCAACTGGAATATGCTTGTTATTTTCCAATTTTATTTCTATCTGGAGAAATATGAATATGAAAATATTTTCAATTTTCTACTTGTAACAATAGGTGGCAGTAACGATATCTACATTTGACTGAATGGTCTGGTCTTCAGAAACACTGTATTTGTCCATTTCCGCTTACAGAAATAGCTGTAGTAGATACTACTATTCCACATTGGAGAAAATTAACTTTTTTAAAACACAAATCCTATACTGAACCTTTCACATCTCTGGATACATATAGTCAGATGATAGTCTTCTTTGGCTAGGTTCAGCACCTGAATTTTCTGAGATACTAAATTAAGAAAATATTAAACACAAAATTGTTTCATTATACTGTTCTTTCTGAAGATCCAATATGACTGCATCACAGACTTGATAATATACTGCAATAGCAAGAAAAATAGGTGAAGATTCTTATATGCTATTAAAGCATATGTCCAAAGGAGAATGTGAACCTGTACTTTGCTTTCCTGCGCTGCATTGTGTAATGTCTCAGAGACTAGGATTAGAAAATACCACTCTGGACAGGTAAACTGAGCTTTGACATAACAAAGCACAGACTATGTTATCCAGGATTTACTTCTGGACAGAGTAGTTCTGTTCCAAGTGAACATTAAACAGCACAAATGACTTGGCAGGCAATCGATGGTTAGTTTTCATCTTGACTGAAGGACTCAAAGACAAATGTGCCACTCCCTTTGCTAGAACTGCTTTCTAATGCTAACACTAGACATGACTACAACCCTTGGACTAAGATGAATCTTGAACAACTGTCAACATTGTGTTGATGCCAAAATCCCACCACATTTCAAGTAAAAAGTCTTTTCAGCCAAATGCTCCTCCAGATCACATGGAAGAACCATGCAGAATCACCACATCGCAGTAATTTGTTGATAATCTCCCAGCTGAAATGTTTGATCTGTTCTGTGATGTAGCATTAAGTACAGCTGAGAACTGTGTGTACAGTATGTCCTGGGTTCAACAGTAGCAGCCATTTTTCTCCTTCTTAGTAGCTGGTGCTGCGCTGTGTTTTTGACTTTCAGTTACTGCTTAGTAATGTTTGTTCTGACCAAGGACTTCCTGAGTCTCATGCTCTGCCAGGGAGGAGAGGAAGCCGGGAGGAAGCAGAGAGAGGACACCTGACCCAAACTGACCAAAGAGGTATTCCATACCACAGCATATCATGTCCATGATGTAAAAAACCTGAGGGTGGGGACCCGGAAGAGGGGGGTTCGCTGCTGGATCGGGCTGGGTATTGGGTGGTAAATGGTTGTATTCTCTTTCCTTGTATTTCTCTTCATTATTATTGGTAGTAGCAGCAGTGATATGTGTTATACCTTAGTTACTGGACTGTTCTTATCTCAACCTGTGGGATTTGCATACTTTCAATTCTCCACCCCATCCCTCCGGGAACTGGGGGAAGAAAGAAGGGGGAATGAGTGAGTAAACTGCATGAGAGGCTTAAACCATGACAAAGTACAAGGGTCATACCCCTACAGCTTTCAAGTACAGGTGATATCCCTGATAACAGTGGGAAATGCACAACTCACTAGATGCTAACTGGAGTGTGGCATTTGGAAAAAATTATCTGGTCCACCTAGAAAGCATACACATTGAATGATGATGCTTTTTTTCATGATCCCATGTGAGAGCTTTTGGCTTGGAATAAAGGGGAGAATGTACTCAGCATGTGCTCTGCCAGCAATTGCACAAGTAGCAGACTCTTTCCAGTAAAAGGCATAGACCCTCTTCCAATTTACACAGGCAGTAATCCATGTGTGAAACTAAATGAGAGAAGAAATTGATAACATTTGTCCTCTGACTAAAGATAAATCAGGAGAGCATTGCTATTGAGAATCATGTTTGGCTTTTTTGTGAAATGCTAACATAGAAAGTGCAGTGCTCTGCAGTGGCTGAAATTCATATAGCTGATCCTTTGTTTTTCACTGTATGAAATACAGAATAGATCCATTCAGATGTATCAGATATCCCTGATTTTGCTAAGCTTATCAAACAAACTCAAAAATAAAATATAAACCAATATATTCCATTTTTAAACTGAAAATATGCAAAATGTACAATATACACTTGTGTTTAACTCAGCCACTATTCATCTTGTGTAATTACTGTATCATATACCTACAATTTGCCTTAAAAGTCCCACTAACTTCTATATGTAAACGCTCATCAGATGCTTGTTAAAACAGCTGTGTCCACAATAATGCCACATTGTTTAATAATGTCTCCTTCATCCATACCATACTGCAATTAATTACAGCCAACATGGTTGGCAATTAAAGTGCAGTTCAGCATGGTGAAATTGACATGCAGGCCAGCAAAGGTGACAGCAACTTCCAAAGGTTTCAGGTTTTCAGCTAGTTCCTAGGCAGTCATCACTTCATTGCAGCAGCGAAGCTTCCCATTAAGGACATTTTCTGTTGATCCAAGTTTCAGCAGTACATAAAGCAGGGAGAAGGGCTGTAGACCAGCAAATATAAATCAGCAATGCTGTCTTGCTCACTCTGGTCTGAAACCCCAAATGCCAGCATGAATGTCATTCAAACAGAAGTATCATGACACTTGTCCACCTCCAGCCTCACCTATCCTAGAAAGAAATTAATAAATCACTTCTAAAAATAACTTAGATGCTTTTAAGAAAAAACATTTACAAAGAAACTCAGAGACCAACAAATATGTGCATTCCTACAGGTTGCTGTTTAAGATAGCTGAGACTTGACAGGCTACATCTGACCCAAACCACAACTCATATTCCAATGCACCACCTTTTTAAGAAGTCTCTCTATTATAAAAGTTGTCAATAACATATTGCTAGGAATCAAACAGCAAAGAATTCCAACTCCTTTTGATGAACCTGGGTAAGGAATGAAAGACGGGCAATATTGCTTGAGTACACAGACTGCAGTAGCAATGTCCTGTAAGATTACTAGGCAAGAACATAGTACAGATGAAGACGTGTTTAAACTAGATTCTCTGCAGATCAGCTTCTGCTGCAGTGTCTACTTGTACTGAAAACATTATCCTTGCTACTTGTCCAATGGAAAATAGAGAAGGGATTCAGCTCTCAGATAAAGATCCTTGAATTAGGTTCCATGGCTAATTAGGTGTCTATATTCCCACTCATGGTCAACGGATGTACAAATCACGTGATCGTTGGGGTGTATTGAATCATTCAGATTGTCTATTCTTGGATGAGCTTTTTAGGTTCTGTTGGCTGTGTTGGATAGACAGCCACTTGCTTAGACTGTCAAATAAAAAATACAGACTCCTCATTTAGATCTTGTTGAACTGTGCAAGTTTTTAAAGGCATAAGAAACATCTTGCATGCTGTGCGAAATTACAAAAACAACTGGGGATGTTCTCGAGTCGAATTATTGTAATTGTTATCACAGAAGCACAGGCACGTATTTAAGCCTCTTGCAGGAGTGATGCTTCTGGTGCACGCTGTCTTGTTTGACGTCACCTCACACCAAGAAAAACGCAAACCTTCATATGTGATAAATTGTGTTGTTGTTAAAATACTTCACACGATTAAGGATATTTTTAGTTGCTGCCATCAAATAAAACATCCTCTTTGTCTGCAGCATGAAAGCAGCTGTGGCTCTGTATGTCTTCTCTCAAGGTGAGGTTAAAAAGGGGATGTCTGAGGTTAAGAGGGGGAAGTTAAGAGGGCTCCCAGGGGTTTCTTGCTTTCTTCCAGACAGTAGCTGTCACAAACCCATCTGTTTGTAGCATGCAGGGAACCTGGTGCTGCTACACAGAGCTGCTTTTGTACAACTGGAGCCATATTTCATCTCAAGGAGATAAAGTCTTCTCTGATGTAAGAGAACTGGTGATCAAGTATTTCTTGGGAGGGAAAAGCAGGCAATGGCTGAGCACAGCCGTTCTTCTTATTACCTAAAGAGTTACACTGGTTTGATGGGTATGTTCAAAAATCTAGACAACTAAGTCTTTATAAATTAATTTCTAGCTTTATAACTCATATGCTATTCCTTTCTGACACTGTGTCTTCTAAAAGCAAATATTAAACAATAATGATAGGATAAAAGACTTTTGGCTGGAAATGGACATGCTTACTCGTAAGCTACTATTTCTTAGTTTCACCAGTAAAGTACTCTGGGACTCACAAAAATAAGCTTTAATTAGTGTCCATCTCTGTGCATGTAAGTGCACGTGTTTACATTGGGGTCCATCTGCAAAGTGTTTCTGTGGCTGAGTAGGTTTGCAGAAAAGCTCTGAAAGAGCACCATCAGGAGAAAGTCTTGCAGCATCTCAAAGAGGCAAGTTATGAGTCTCTGCAGATTTTACAGGCAGAACTCCAAGTAACTAATAAATATAATTAGAATAAAAGCTGAGAAATGCAGCATTATAGAATCATAGAATCATAGAATAGTTAGGGTTGGAAAGGACCTTAAGATCATCTAGTTCCAACCCCCCTGCCAGGGGCAGGGACACCTCACACTAAACCATGACACCCAAGGCTATGTCCAACCCGGCCTTGAACACTGACAGCGATGGACCATTCACAACTTCCCTGGGCAACCCATTCCAGTGCCTCACCACCTGCACAGTAAGAAATTTTTCCTCATATCCAATCTAATCTTTCCCTGCTTAAGTTTGAACCCATTACCCTTTGTCCTATCACTACAGTTCCTCATGAAGAGTCCCTCCCCAGCATCCCTCTAGGCCCCCCTCACATATTGGAGGCTGCTATGAGGTACTACCTGCAGCCTTCTCTTCTCCAGGCTGAACAGCCCCAACTTTCTCATCCTATCTTCATAGGGGAGGTCCTCCAGTCCCCTGATCATCCTTGTGGCCTTCCTTTGGACTTGTTCCAACAGTTCCGCATCCTTTTTATGCTGAGGACACCAGAATTGTACACAGTACTCCGAGAGTACTCACTAGAGCAGAGGGGCAGGATCACCTCCCTCAACCAGCTGGTCACATTCTTTTTGATGCAGCCCAGGTCTCAATATCCAGCTGGAGACCAGTAACAAGTGGTGTCCCTCAGGGATCAGTGTTGGAAGTGGTCTTCTCCAACATCTTTGTTTATGACATGGACAGCATTCTGGCAATAGGTTTTCAAGTCAGCAAATCTTGCTGAGTGACGATATAAGTAATTGTTATTGATTATTGACTTGCTTTCAGAATAGGCCTCTGACACTTTTTGAGTATACCTATTGATCTTATATTTTTAGAGGACCATATCTTGATTTTTGTGTCAGCTTGAGAGCAGCAAAAGAAATCTAAAACTGCATTTCCCCACATCAAAATCTTTTCTAGGAACAGAAAAAGTATTAGAGTATTTTTTCTGCCAGTGCATTATCTGCAGAACTCTCAACAAAGTTTTCCACAGTTGGTGAATAAAGATGTTTGACCCCGAGAATGACCAAGAGGGACATACTTAAAACCAACCCCCATTACCCCGTCGCCACACAGTCCCCCCCTTCTTGCCCCCAACTTCATGGTGCCTCTCTCCCACATTGCCCACTCTGCTCATTCCTTATTTTGGTTTTTAAGGTCTGCCCCTCTCTACAACAGCTTTCCCCTGCCCACACCACACTCTGCACTCCCCTGCCTCTTCTTCATTCCTCCTTGTGCCCCTCTGGACATCTCTTCCTTAATTTGCACAGGGAGATGATGTCCTTTTTTTTAATTCATACCTTCAAATACATCTCTCTTACCATCAGTTTGTTTTTATCTTGCTATGTTGCTAGCTCTCCAAAGGTATCTGTTCAGCTGGCTGAAATACCAGTTACATTCACTTTAGGTCTGAATTACGAACTCATGGGCCAGGCATTTAGAGCTCAGTGCAACCCTGTCTGACCAGTTCATTTTTCTAACACTGATTAAAAATTGTTATTTTTCTGTGATGATATTTTTCTTGTAGTGTTTTTTAACGTTCATGGAGGCTTTTATCATTCCATTGCACATCATTTGACATTGAATGATAACAACTACAGAAAAAGATGAGAATTTAAGCAGTTTTAGCTTTTATTAAAAACTGACTAAGTTTGGGGGCTAAATAAAGCCAGAGAAAATTATGGTTTGAACCTCAAAATGCTTACAGTGTGAACCTATTCTGACAGCAGAGTAAAGACAAGATCTCTTTATAGAGAAAGGGCCCTCAATTTTATTGTAAGAAACTCACATTTATCTTGAAATTACCTGTGCTCATAATTAAACTCTCAAATCTAAAAAAAACCCCAAAGTGTGAAATGTGCAAAAAGACTACCACTGAAAGAAGCCATTGTGACTTATAACATGTTTAGGCACAGAATAGTGACTGTGAAAGAAAGAAATAATAAGAGAAGCTCCAGCCTTGCATTGTTTTTGTCATCAGACTAGAAAGCACCTCCTCAGCATTCAGAATTGCACTGAAGTTTCATTTTCACAAAACGATGGACAGACAAATGGCCAAATAAAACCTGGTAGCCACTGGGAAGAGGTTATTATTCATTCTTGTTAGTCTGACAGTCAAAATGATTTTGCTTCTCAGTGTAAAGAATGATCAAACTCACCACAATCTAATTTAATAAACGATGGTTCATTGAAACTGTACTGCTTAGAGAGCGCTGCTCCCACCATGCAAGTTCCCAGTTTAGCACCATGTTTTAAAGTCTTTCCTTGCTGACAGTATGGAAAAGTTGTGTGCAAGAACACCACAATTGCTTGCCTTGTCTCCTCTGCTGCAGGGAAGTGTAATTATCCTCACTGGGTCAGTAGGAAATTTCCCTGGGGATGAATGGAAACTGTGTACACACATGCTGGGAGAAGTGGAGGCTTCTCAGTAGAAGTCTGTCACACAGCATCAAAGCTTTGAGCTATTGTTCTTCCTCCTCTGCAAAACTTATCCAGAGAAGTTGGGACTGAAGTTTGCAGAGGTATAGATATGTTTGAACATAACCCCGAGGGAGGAGAAGCCTCTGAGGAGCTCCAAAAAAAAGGATGCAGATAATAAACGCTACAGAAATAAGAGAGAAGTCTCACTTCAGCAGAACAAGTCTCACAGCAACCTGTTTCTTAATTAGAGTCCCTGACCACCAGATGATTTGTTTTGAAAGATGAAACTCTGTCATGTGACCAGTGTTGTAACTCCTCTCTTTCTCATTCCTCTGTGTATCTGTTATATCAAAAATTGTACAAAGGAGACCACATCTCACCTGAAATACCAAATCTGTACTGACAGCTTCTGAATACATTTCCAAGGCATGAAGGAAGCTTAAATTGCAATATCGTTTAATGAAATGCCTTCTACCATACCATGGAAAATCTCCTTAACTCCTGAGATATAAAACTCATGCAAGTCATGAAGAAATAATGTAAATATGTTCTTTGTCTAGTAAGTCTTTGTTATTTTGTCATATATTAAAACAAAACTTACATTGGAAGGAAATCTCCAAGGGAATGATAGAGTATTGCTCATCCAAGCTGAAAAAATGTTGCAACCATTAAAGCAGGAACAGGAGAAGAAAGCGATTTTCCATATGCTGCTGCTGGTTTATGCTTTGCTCAGCCTGAAGTTTACAGACTTTTTCCATATCTCCTCTCTCCATCAACATATTTTAATCAAAGATTTTAAATTTCTTCACTGCCTGCAAACATAAAAATGACTCAAGCACACTGCAGGCAAATCTGACACTTCAGGGAGAGAATACGTCTGCGTAGAGTCACAATGCCATGAAATTTCCAAGATGCAAACATTGGAATACTTTTAACATAAGACTGACACTGAAGCTTTGCAAAAAAGGATCAATATTGTATCAAAGGGGTTAGCTCTTTTTCTCTCCCCTGTTACTTAAGACTTCATTGCTAATTTGGTCTTGCTGGTGAAAGGAGCTTTTGTTCAGCCTCTGCTCCACTCCCAGCTGGTACTGAGAGGTTGGGACATCAGCATGGCAGGTAGGGAGTGGAGGGTCACAAAACCAGGATAAACCTGGCAATGCCACATGAGACAGGCAATTAGTACTGTGGATACTGTTATGTCTCTCTAGATGGAGTGCCTAATCATTTTAATTACCTACTCAATTTAAATGTCATTATAAATACTCTCACTATATTAAGAATTACAATATCAACATACTATTAATATGATGGTCTTTGCTGGTATGTATAAATTGGGAGCAGATGTCTGTACTAAAATCACTTGCATCTGTAAAGCAACACAAAGAAATTTGTAATGGACTTCTGTGGAAGGAAAAAAGCTCTGATAACACACTGCATTGGCCACAAAGAAACTAGCAATATATGAAAGCAGAAAACTAGCATAAACCAGATCAGATTTGTGGATGGAGATCTGAGATAACCTTGAATATAGAGCTCTGCTTCAATTCTGTCAGCATCTTCTGTTTTAGTGTCTGAATCAGAAAATTATTCACGATCAAAATTTCAATACTGAAGGAAGGAAGGAAAGCATTGAATTTTGTTATCCATCAAAAGGATGCAGAATCACGGAGATGACAGATATGTAATATTTTAAGACATATAATGTGCCCTGAATACTATTTGTATAAGACTTTCTAAAAGGTAGGTAAATGTAAAGGTATTATTAATAAAAAATGGAAGGAGGGGATTAACAGTAACACAGACAGGTGACAGCATCTGATTTAGGTGGGGGTGCTCTCTGCAGGATCTAGAAGCAATTCAGGGGAATGTTATTATAACCCCAGAACAAATGTAAAGACGGGCTTTAAGAAAAGCCTCTGGGAGACAGATGAAGATAAGAAAGGCAAATTAAGAATATAGTTTCTGCTACAGTGGCTGGAAAGTGGGAAATGCAGAGCATGGAATGAGCAAACTGGTATATAATATCTACATGGACTTTATATATTCCTTTTGAACACACTCCACAGAAAAGAGTGCACTGAGCTCAGGCAGCAGTAGACCTGCTGGCACCTTCAGGATGCTGGCTATTACTGCAGCAGGCTCTATGGAAAGGTAATTTCTTAGCAGTTTTTGTTGCCAATTTTCAGAAAGGCTTGTACCTCCTCACATGACAGTCTGAATGTGTCTGGGTCTCCGTTTCTCTACGCTTCCTCCTTTTCCTGTGAGCTTAGCTGCATGAAGTGCTGATTCCCTCTATGGAAATGCTTTATCTAGCTTTGAGCGAGCTGTGTTTTCTGGTAGTGAGGAGTATGGAGCTACAACTAGTAGGAGTGAACCAGACACATATAAATCCACAATGCCCTAATTTTGGTATTGTGATTTTAGAGTTTTAGAAAAAAAGATTTTTCGTGTTTATTTTGCTGGTTGCAGTTAAATGACAGTGAGATGAGGAAGAATTCAGGGAAACCTTTAGGTCTGTGTAAAAATTAGTCTGGACAAAATTGCTTGCAATTCTTTCCAACTGTGTTATAGAATAATTTGTAAGACTTTTCTTCTAGACATAAAGGGGCGTATGACCTGCATCTAGAAGAAA